>JASSUY010009403.1:0-68248 GCA_032466535.1 Forpus xanthops | reverse complement strand
GTGTTAAGAGGTGTGCGTGTTGGTGGAGAGGAGACTGCCCGCGCACCCAGCGCTGTTTGCTTATCTCTATTCAATAACATTATGAAAACTGCAAAGTGAGTCATTTATCCCATTCTCTCATGATCAAGCTGACTTGATCTAAACTAAACTGAAAATAAAAAAAATTAAGGAAATCTTTTTTTTTTTCCTTAAAAAAAAAAAGCATTTTCTGATTAAACATCTTTTTGCTGTTTATTTATGTATTTAAAATCTGTGGTGTAGTAGAGGACATACACATTCTGTAATGTTGCATGAAACCAAACCAGAAAGAAAGGTTTTCCCATACAGCAAGGACCCCTTTGTCTATCTTCCAGGTGAAAACTTACTGATAGGAGCAGCTGTATTAAATTTAGGAACATATTTCAGTGACTAAACATTGCATAAACTCTAAGCAGCTTAGCAGATGAACTTTCCAGTGACCACTCTCCCAAATGATCTAATTTATTAATTTAGAAGACCATCCATCTCTGCATATTGTGAACTGTCCCATGGTATGTCTAGAACTCTGAAGAGGAAATAATGTTTCCCAGTTCACAACTGGAGGAAACATATATTTTCAGGGATTATGACAGCTGAAAAGAAAAATCAACTGTGTGTCTTCTACATGGTGATGACTTAAAAGTTTTGCACAGCCAGGCTCTTTGCCTATGCTAAATTATTGCAGCAGGAACCTCATAGCGAGTTAGAATTATGGAAAGACCACGTGCACCATTTTTGTAGTCACTGGAATTTTGTGTGATGAGCTCTTCTCACAGTTATGGGAAGTGCAAACAGAGGCACTGCTCTGGCATCCTACTAACATGAATAAATTTGAGATGCAACCATTCCTTGGTCTGGATGAAGATGCGATTTCTAATTGGCACCATCTGACTACATCCAGCCTTTATTTGAATATCATTTTTTGTTGCAACTCATTTGGTCATTTTGGTAGGATAGTCCACATTTTAATTATCATTGGGGAAGAAATGTGTCAGTTCTGCTTCCTAAAATCTCATCCCTCTTCCCAACCTTTCGATGGCAGCTAGATTCTTGCTCAAAGTGCCTGCCTCAGAATTGATTAAATCTCAGATATGTCCATTCTTAATTTCTTTCCCTATGTTCTCATTACCTGGTATAATGTTTTGGACCTCCAAATCCACAGTGATTATTCTCTTAATGCTTTTCTGATTTATTAATGTACCCATTTTACAGAAGCCTGAAGAGTCTTGTACAAGGTTAAGAGGGTCAGCCTGTATCTTCAAATCCATTGTCTATGCCCTAGTTATGTTCTCCCCGGGGCTTTCTAAGGAACAAAACTTCTGCTTTCCTAGTATTTTCAGATAATCCTGCCTGAGACTAATGAACGCAAAGTTCAGAATGATCTTCAAGGCTGCTGACATTTGAGATTAATTTTGTGACTAGGTGAAGGTTTTAATTTTTTTTTAGGGGAAAAAGTCTTTTTAAAGCAGAGACCATGTAATGAAGGAGCAAGAATAAGACCAAGTGTGATCAGTCACACTGTTTGACAGCTGAATTATAAAGACTAATTCCCCAGTAATGTTCATGAGGCACTTCTGAGAAACTTTCTGAAAGAAATTAATTCACTGATTCACTGAAGGTTTTCTGAATGGTGAATACACAGAAACAGTCTGTTTTGTAATGCTTACTTGACGCACTCCAAGAGCTGATTCATTCTGAGAGGTTCTTTCACGAAACATCTTCTGTCCGCCTTCCTTTTTTTAAGACAAAATGTCCTTTCACCCCTCTTCAGAATGGTTTTCAATATCCATGTGCTCTCTCCCTGAAGGCTGCTCTGAGCAAGCTACGGAATGAGTAAGACACAGTGCAAGCTCAAGTTTATTACTGCTTACATCATCCCTGACAATGATCTCTACGTCTGAAGTGAGAACTCAGATTCAAGTGCGTCCTATTCGCTGGTCTTTTTTTTGTTCCAAATCACATGCACTGTGGCTTCTTTATTTGGAACTTTTTTAGTCCACATTACTCAGAAACCAAATTCAAATGACAACTAATGCCAAATAATAGTCGGTGCTTGGCTGTTTGTAATAATTGTCACTTTCTGATCACTTTGTGATGACATGCAGATAATTCTGCACAATGCTGTTTTTATCTCCTACTGATATGTGCTTATTCCTCATCACATGTGTCTCAAGGCTTGTATGCTCCTCTTTTTCATGACAAGTAGGACCTGAGAGAGATGTGGTTGTAGCCTGCATGCACATAATATAAATGAATGACAACGTAGACAAGGAGGTACAAAAGCACCAAATGTAATCAGTTCTAAGTAACCTTAAGTTTGATGGCTTTGTAATGGAAAATAATTGAGGTGCTTGAAGGTAGTTGACATAGTTTTAGGTTCTTAGAACCTTGTACAAAAAGTGTAAGAAAAACAGAATGGAAAAATGGGACTTGGGGATGGGGAGCATCTGGGACTAGCAGATGACCAGGATGGGCACAGTTAAACTAACTGATAAGTAGAAGGACAGGAAGATTGCTATGTCTGTAATGTTAATGAAGCTGGTGCTCCAAAGACTGACAGCAGTTATGAAGATTGTTGGAAGAAGTAAACGACTGTCAAAGACCACCATCACATTTTTGTATGTATACGGGAAACTTTGTGGAAAATGATGTAATTCATGTGTAGCCTCATGAATATGTGTGCATTCATGGTGACTATATAAGGATGGCCTGTGTAGTAACACAGACAGACACAGGTTAGGACCTATCCCCCATGTTTCCCGGTACCACAATAAAGAATACTTGCTTGTCAACTTGAAAACGTTGTCGGCAAGTTTGTTCCTGGAGTTTTCTCCGAATCACAACACACTGTGTACAGTGATTTGATGGAAAAACAAACAAATGTATTATTGTGGGATTATGAGAGAGACATGGGCACTGTAACTCTTCTGGACTTATTTCTTGCAACTAACTTGCCATATGATGCTGTACAAGTGCTCTGTACTGCTGGTGGAGTTAATATGCCGGGAGCTCTGTTTGACTGGCTGCTGTTAGACTGCATGTGCTCTATCTTGTACTGTATCACAAGTGCTTCTTGCACAAGCAGAAGGGATGTCCTGCCGCTACTTGTTTTTCTGTGGTTTGAGCAACATGTGCTTGTAATAGACATGCTTCATGTGGCCAAGTTTGAGGGACAAGTCAAACCCCCTTGGAAAGGAAATGTGGAATGGGACAAGGGAGATGCTGTGAACCTACCCCTTTTGGAGTGAGAAAACTGGAGATAATTCTTTGTATTCAAACTTTTTTTTTTTTCTTAAATCTCACCTTTTTAGCACTTTTCCTCAGCAATTACACCTTGTTGTGGACATCTGATAAGATTGTTTCTGGTAGGACAATTTCCCAACATTTCCAGCAAGGACTAGTGGGTATCCTCATCCCATATGATACTTTTGCCTACTGGTTACAGTGTGCAGAGGATAGATAGTTCAGAAAAAGTGAAAACGTTCAGCCCAAGAATTCAATACAGTATGTGACATTACTGCAGCAGTCAGTGTTCGCAGCTCTGGAAAGCTGACACCACTTCAGTCATGAAGAAACACATTGCAGACAGCCATTCAAGTAAATTTCTCCTGACTTCCTTGTACCTTTCCAATAGGATGAAGAAAAATTCCCACCCAGAAAAGCTCATGTAAATGGTTGCATTATGGCAGAACTTGAGTGGAGACCATGCTTCCATGGTACCACTCTGGCACTATTTATCAGTGACTCTGGCCCATCCTTATGTCCCATCTGCTGCTCCATTTTACAGCGTGACCCCGCAGCCAGTTGTACAGCTGAGGAGATGATGCACCATTTCATGGAGTTAAAACTGGCCATCTGTGAAGTAGGTGTCAGGGCAAACTGCTCCTGAACTCGGTGCTGTTATCAGTCCTCTCACATAATGAACATATAGCCTCAGCTATATGTATTTCAGTTGTAACATCACAGTAAAATGTGTTATGCCTGGAAGATGCTCCACAAAGCTCTGGAAAGGCTCACTAACACCACCCACCACTTTGGGTCTTCTGAGCTTGTCTGCAATTCTGCTTCTCTCCAGAAGCTCAGCAGGTCACATTTGAGACCTACCATCCCTTTGCTGTCTTTTGAGTAATGTACTTAGAAATCTGTTGCTGCGGTTTATTGCTTCTGAACAAAATATCTGTCATTTATTGACCTGAAAAGGAGATGTTTTCTCCCCAGCTGGATGAAGCATGGAAACATAGCCTGGGGAATGCATGCAAACACATTGAGATTCTCTGTATTTTTTGGACATCATCTTTTTTCCCTTACTTCATATTTCACCCCAGTTAGCTTAAGGTATGTGAGCTAGGCTGGTTATTTGCTTAGTGTGATGCTTTGTGAAATTGTCAGCTAAGCATTAATCACCATGTAGCCTGTCCTGCTGGCTGTGTCTGACATATTAAACCGTACCTCAGGGTATACACATCTGGCGATGACAGTCACTTGTTACTTGAATGTGACTTTTAATGAACTTTTCACCCAGCAGGCTATTCCATGGAGTTATGAACAATTGTACTTGTTACAAGTGTTCTTGTAGTTTCTGGTAGCAAGGATCAAACAACAATGTAGTGACCTTTTGGTAGCTGCTGCATCACACAGGGTTGCATGTATTTTTGCCTGCTAATTCCCTTCAGTACCAGATTCCCCAAAGGTATGCCTGACTTGACAAATGCAAACTCCTACTAGCAGGTGGTTTACAGCCACTCTCAAATGTATCACCTGTGTATGGCCATTCATCATAGCAGCCATCACAGCAAGTGGTGTGTCCTGTGGCAGTACCACTCCTACTCAGTGACAGTACCAGCAGCCTCATGTATACATGGTGTATGTGCTATTGGTGAGGTTTTGTGTATGCCTGTGTTTTCATGGAGGTGACCTGGGAAGAGCTGGGTTTCACCTTAGAAAGCAGGAATAGGGTTTGAAGGGTACCACATGCTTTTCATATAAAGGAAGTCAGGATGACCAAAATGGTAGGACACAAGTCTGCTGTGTGTATACTTGGGATACGAAGAAGCAGCTTTACAGTGGGTATGGACCCTTTCTGGGTACTTTTGTTTCTCTTCCTAACAAGCATTTGTTTGTAACAATTAGCTTAAGAGATGCATCTTTCTTTATCTCAATTTCCAATTGCCATTGTTTACGTTCCTTTGGAAGAACTGCACATCAAACACAGAACATGATGAGGGAAGCTTTGGAAATCAGCTATGTATACAGAGACTTGGCAAACCATTAATAGATGCAAAGGAAAATTTCAAGAAGAAAGAAAATAATCTAAATGAAGGCAATTCAAATATGAATATCAAAAGAGAACTAGTTTGGAAATGGAAATACGGCACACACAGAATTTATGTAGACTCATTCTAGGCCTGGCATGATTCATACAGCACCAACAGGCTGTACAATTTGCATCAGTATCCATGTCTCAATACAGTTTTGTAAGCAGGCTATTTAAATGCTTTTATCCCTTTATGAATGTGTGTGGGAGCCTGGAGATGAGGAAGGGTAGGAGGCAAGAGGTGGATATCTGCAAGGCACATCTCACATGCAACCTGACAGGGCCAACTCCGGCTTGAAAAAGAAGCATCTTTGTTCAAATCCTGGCTTTATCATTCTGATAAAAACACATTTCAGCTGCAGATCCTCTGAGTAGACATATCTGAATCTAGGCAATGTAACCTCTTCCATTCTCCTTAGAGTGCTTTAATTCAAAGCGTGTATGTACCTGCCAGTTCTGCTCTAGGTTGCAGACAGATGTGAAGCCTCATACTCTTATCACAGGAGACAGTAAGCTTGCATGTGGAAGTTTGCATGTATTTGGATGCATGCACGTAATCTCATGAATCTGATTTTTCCTTCATAGTTCCTTTCAACTTCTGTAGAGCTAACTCTTGCTTCATACTAATTTACAGGCCAATATGTTGGAGGACCTCTCCTGGTTTTAAACAACAGAAGAATATGACAGTCAGAAGAAAAAGATGTTGCCACTTAGAGTAATTGTGCTATGCCAACTAGGAAGGGCTCCACGCAATGCTCATGCTGTCAGTATGTTAATGGAAATGCTGGTAAATAAGTAAATGAAAAAATCTAGTATTCCTACTGAAACACCTTTTCCAACCAACATTCTTTCCAAGAAGATTTCTGAATGTCTCCAGAATCCAAGCTTTCCCCAAGTAAGCACAAAGACTGCAACTGATAAAGCTGCGGGGCGCTGAGACACAGATGATGAACTTGCTTTTCTGTCTCTGTAGACTATTATAAACCTCGTTACTTTCAGCCATTTGTTAGAGGCCTCATACATATAAAGAACTGGAAATTTGAATTTGTAGTACCTAATGGATATTTCTTGCATAATTTGCACTTTTTTGCCATTTATGATTTTTGTTTCTACATGATTCTCTGATTATGTGGTCAAGGTGTTATTTAATAAGGAGCCATATGGAACAAGTAGTTCCTTTTGTTTGTTTCAAACCTACGGTCTGAGGATTTCATTCGTCGTCCCTTTTCTTGTGTTCTGAGACAGAAGATGCAACTGGACCATTATCTTTTATATCCTGTGATGGACCTTTGGATAGTTATTAATCCTTTTCATCTCAAGATAGTTGAGTTTCTTTATAATGGTCTTCACAAGTTTTTCTTAAAAGACCTTAACAGAAGCATTAAAGAGTTTCGTATAGAGTGGATCATTTACATGTGAAGGAGCTTGATGAAGCTTTCAGCAGACAGCAGGAATCGTGGTTTCCTTCCACAAAAAGTAGGTTGATGCTTCCCCATTAGTTCAGAGTTGTTCATGTGCCGGCTAATACTATTCTTTAGGACATTTTTAAGTGGATTGCCTCAAATACAAAAACCTTCTGGAGCCTTTTACAAAATTTGGTACCTTCTATTGGCTGACTTCAAAAAACCATTTGAATGGTAAATTTACACTTCAGTTGGTGGAACAACTATTCACTATCTGACCTCCAGGAACTACTGGGTGAATAGGACGTAGGCCGGCTGAATTTGTTATCCGTTTTATTTATCTAAGCTATTGCTTTTCTTCCAACCATTCGATGTGAGATAACTTCAGACGTGATTTTTGTAAAGGAAGAGTATGGATATGAATGTCTCCAAGGCCTTTTGTAGTGAACGCTGTAACAAAGAGTAGCAATTGCACTTCTTCTGCGGCCTTTTTTGTCATCATCTTACTCCGTGATCATCCATCAGCTCTGCAGTTTCCTAGTTCTTGTGGTCTAAGATTTTATTAATAACTTTTATATTTGCCTGTAGCAAGCTGTCCTTTGAAATCTATTTATCATTTTGAGCCTAATTTGTCTGGGTTCAGGATCTGTGTTAAGATCCCTTGTTTGCACACAACTTCCCTTTACCGTCAGATACAGCCTCTTCCTCTATTTAGCTCTGTCATCTTATTTATAGCCCTCTAAGCATCTTATTTTTTCTTACAAGGGATATTAATTTATTCTGCATCTCTTAAGTCAGTGCTTTTAAGGAGGGCAAAATTTCAGCTTTCTAAAGTCAGCTTCTCTAGATGAAAGTATAGAATTCAGAAGCCTTTTCTGAGATAAAGCTGCCTCCAGCTTAAAAGACAGCCTGAGCCTCTGATACATTGCTATGTCTTGTGCTGTATCTGATCACATGCCATGAAAGCCCAGCTCCAAGTAGCTCTATCCCAAGCTCCATGAAGGGGCATGGGAAGTAGGTTTGCTACATGGCAAATCCTTTGAGGTGGCCAACAGGGAAGGATGGTAGTCCTGCAGCTTCCTGCCACTCCTCTGGTATTGTCCCTTCCTCTCCAGTGCCCGTTGCAATAGGGGAGAGCAAAGTAATCATCAGTCTGCATTCTGATTTTGTTTCATTTTTACTTTATGCACTGTTATTTTAAAAACTTCAGATGCCGCATGGAACATGGAACATGGTCACAGGACTAGCAAGGATCTGGTCCACTGAATTAATACCCTGCCTTCTAGGCACAAAGTAAACCACACTCTTCTTCATAGGTTTCTCAACTGTAATGAAAAAATAGTCCTCTGCAGTATATTCTGCACTGGGCTGTTTCCTGTGAAAGAAACTGGTTTCATTAGAAGCTCCTCTGGGTTTTAATCTTTTAGCATTTTCTATCTGAAACACTCAGCAGTATGTACAATATAACATAAAGAAAGAAAGACTTGGCATGAATATTTTTGAAGTACGCTAGGATTTTTTCCTAATCCTATAGATGTCTAAAAATACAGAATCTGCGCAGAGCTACAGCATGAAAAAGTTCTCAGCAAGCCTTACAGATATAAAATCTGGTTTTCAAGTGACATTGATTTTGCTGTAAGGAGGGAAAAGTTAAAGCAGCAGCAGTTTATGATGAAGAAAGGGAAGAGAAACTCTGTGGTGGCTCTAAGTGGGATGTTCCACATTCCTGTCAGGGCATACCCACAGCAGAAAACACGTTCATCCCAGCTGCTTTGAAACAGTTCTCTGCTGGTGAGCACCACTAAGGTAACTGTTTTTCTCCTCTGCAGAAACGATTTATACACACACATCTTTGAAGAGCTTGTCACCATATAGTAACCATAGTTTCTGCCGGCACTTGTGTTGGCTCTAATTCAGAACAGATGTCTGAAGTACTCCACATGAAACACCACACATGAAATCCTGCATGCACACGGCAGACACCCGATGCTGCGTGAGGAAAGGTGAGCAGTGTCTCCTGTTACCTCACAAGTACTACATCAACCCAAAGGAGTACACACGTTGGATTTTCACTGTGGATACACAGGTGGGCTAGAAAGATGTCACGGCCATCGCACAGTATTACCAAGCCATGACCAGGACTGTATCTTGGCACTAATACCGTTAATAGTGAGTGATACATGTAGTGGTTGGGTACATTCTTTCCTGATGTGTCCTCACACAAACTAAGCACTACAGGTGATAAGAACACTGATTGGCAGTTTCTGCTGGAAAAAAATGAACAGCTGAATGTAAATCCATAGTATAAATACTAGTTTTATGGGAGAATAACTGCAGGACAACCCTGATAATGAAAGACATCTGCCAATTATTTTTGTCATTATGCTAAAAATAGCAGTCATAAGGGGTTTTTGAGAAGTCAAACCATCTGCCCAAATAATACAATAAATGCCAAAGAGACTAATCAGTAAAAGGGATGTAGTAAATTATGTTCCAAGAAAACTGTTGGCATGACTCCAGCTCTTACACTTTAAGAGGACATTTGAAAAGACCTAATAAAAACACAAGATAATCAACCAATTCTAAGCCATCACCTGGGTTATTAGGTGTTTAAAATTCCCATTGTAAATTGGATTACTGCAATAGCATGGCTTATATAGCCTTAAAAATAGATCCTAAGTATTCTAGGTCGCACCAGAAAAATGTAAAAAGTAAACCTAAGGGATTTTAGGTTCAAAACCACCAACTTCAGTTTGAAAGTGAAACAGAATTCTAACCCTCCGACTGCCCTTATTTATCATCATAAATAAATACAATGAAAAGCTTGACATGGTTTGTAGTGTAAGCACTGAGTGACCCACGTGTGATACCTACCTTTAGCTGAATCTGCCCGGCTTTCAGCATATCAGGTATAAATGGAAAACATCTGTGCAAGTTCCCTTGTCATAAAGCTGTCTGGATCTAGGGAAATGGCTGGATGAAGGCTCCTGTATGTATGGATTGGCTGGAGTGAGGTTTTCAGAACACTTTAAAGGCATTACAAAATAGATAGTCCCTTTGGTACAATGTCCAAAAAACCCAACCAAACCCATGTTAAAAATCAATGCTTTAAAATGTATGGATCTTTTTTAAAAGCTTCCAAAGCCAATTTGGTATAGCATGGTCCTATGCATCCGGATTAAGAGAATATACTGGTGCCTCCATATACTAGCTACAATGCCAGATGTTAACTTTTGTGTTTCCAGTGAAATGCAAGGATTAACATGGGCAACTTGCAATATTCTTCACAGGGCATCATTTTAAAGAAAACAAAACTCTGCAAAGACTGCTGTATTTCAGGCCCAGGCTGGATTTTTCCAAGTTCCATGTTCCAGGGCCAGAAGTTTTGGGACAGATTAGAGCAGCTGTGCCCTGGCCTCTCCGTGTACGGTACAGCAAAGCTGTAAGCCAGAAAAGGGTCACATATGGCTACATCCAGGTGCCAGCTTTATCTATTGCTTCCACACCACGGGCTGCTTGTGTCGGGCAGGAGCGGGAGGATGTCCTGTGTCATTTTGCTGATGCAGTTTGTGGAACTGCAGCCAAAAAAAGAAAACAAACCCAAGTGTAACAGGAAGAACTTGACACTAAAATGAGCAAGGTTCCAGAAAGAGCTCTGTTCTTCCCCGCTATTTTGGGGGTGACCGGACACCAGACCTGCTCTCCTCGTCACTGCTTGTTTGCGGAGGGACGGCTGTGTGCCCCTGGGGGGCTGGAGGTGACAAGGACCTGGGGAGGCGCATCCCTTCTCTCTTGTTGGAGGTGAGAGTGGTCCAGCCCAGGTCCCCTCTCCCAGTTGCAGCTGGGGAGGAGTGGATCACAAGCTGGGCCCGTCCCCACTCTCTATTTCAAGGAGCGCCGCTCCATGCCAGCGCTCATGCCGGTTGCCCGCGCCGCTCGCAGCCGGGACGGGCGCACCGACGGGAGGGCGGTGCAGCGCTGCCGCAGGGCGGACACGGCAGCCGCTCCTTCCCGGCACGGCCACGGCTCCCGAGGCGGCACGGACCCTCCGGAGCGGTACCCCGGCCCGAGGTGAGAGCGGCGGTATGAGACGGTGGAGCGGAGCCGAACGGCTCGGGGCGAACTGCGCTCCCGCCCGGGCCGTGACCGCCGCCGTTGGCTCGGATGCCCGGGGGCCGGCGAGCGCGGTGAGGCGGAGCGTCCCGATAAGATGCGCGTTCCCCGGCTCCTACAGCGGCCGTTTGTAAAGGGGAAAGAGGAGAACTAGGGCAGGAACGTGCAGTCACGGTGCGCTGGGAGAGCAGGGATGAGCCGCTGCTGAGGGTGACCCCGGGACGCGGGGTCTGCTGTCCGACCGCGTCCGCCGGGTCCTGCTTGACCGTAGGTAAGTGACGGGGTAAGATGGCCGTGTCCCCTGCCTTACCTAGGTGCTTCGGCGGCGTTGGACCGGGCAGGTTTAATGTTCATTAACGTCAGGTGTTAACCTTTAGGAAGTGCTCAGGGGAACCGATAACCGGTGTCGTAAATAAGCTGCCTCTCTTCGGGAAGAAAACTAAGCAGACTTTTTTCTCAGGCAGAGAAGCAATCAGAAGTGCTTCAGGTGCAATTTTTATCTACGTCTCCTTTCTGCAATTAGGTCTCTGTGGTCAAATTAATCAGTGGCAAGAACGCGAAGGCTAGGGAGTAAAAATAATCATCTTTATTTACATAATGACACTGCTAGTTATATGAAAATACATTTCTGAAGAATAACCGTTGTGCACGAACTCTATAATGAAAGTTGCACGGGCAAAATAATGAAGAACTAACGTGTAGTTTGCTGATGCAAAAGATGGTCCTAGAAAAGCACTTTATGATACATCATTGACTTTCATCTTCCAGTGATTGCAAGGAGTGCCCTTGTGCTTTGATCACTTGCTAGGGAAGGATTTTTCTTTCTGATTGCAACAAAATGTGGCCAGTAAGAGAATTGTTTCTTAATTCCACTATGAATTGTGCCCCTCTGCATTTGTTCAAAGTTATTTGTAGGCTCTGGGGAGCAGACGAGTGCTTTTAGCGAAGGAAGAAGTGAAAGAGTGTTCAAAATATTCCTGGAGCAGTAGATTAAATGATGTACAGCATGCTGTTTGGCTGGCTGGCACAGAGTTCCTAAAGGTCTGAATTTTGAAAAGCAATGTGACTTTGGTCATTCCAAGAAAATCCTAGCCACCTTCGGGGCATTGTGGTTAGGAATGATGAATGTAGAAATAC
This sequence comes from Forpus xanthops, assembly GCA_032466535.1. Classification (NCBI taxonomy): domain Eukaryota; kingdom Metazoa; phylum Chordata; class Aves; order Psittaciformes; family Psittacidae; genus Forpus; species Forpus xanthops. The sequence goes on along the minus strand of JASSUY010009403.1, from coordinate 56,263 downwards.
ATTAGGATGTTGACGTGCACTGTATAGCTTCATCACCTTTTGTAGTTAGAGAAAACAGTTTGGCTGAAATACTTGGTCAGAACAGAGACCTCCAGAGCAGCTGAAGGGAAGCCCATGACACTTTGCTTACCTTTCCTCCCATGGGGATGAGAATGTTGTGGCGTGGGACCTATTCTTCAACTGGTAATACTCCTCTTGGAAATATGAACTTGAATGTTTGTGCTAGAATGTTTATGAGATGCGATATTGTGGTTGATAAAAAGTACTTATATGGAAGTAAGATAAGGTGGAACTTCATTAGAAATACCCAAATAATTTCTAATAGCAATGACTTTACCATTAGAGTGAAGGTTCAGTTCCGTGGATTGGTTTTGAAATGCACCCTGCTGAAATACAGACCAGTCTATTTTGTCGTATATGCATCATGTTCCCCAAACTCCTGCTTGGCTTTCTGTTGGGCTTCATTGATTTCACTTTCTGATGAGGATGCTCCAGGACCTTGCTAATTTCCCAGGGCACGGCTCCCTCTTAACAGGCTTTGAGGGAAAAATAAGGGAAATTTCTGCACTATCTCCATAGCTTGATGGCCAAAGAGCTTCCGTTCGCTGCAGCAGGTCCCTGCTGATGTGCTCCTTGTTCTTTCAAGCAGCTTTGTGAGCAGTGAAATAACCCAAGATTTCTGATTGGTGGCTTGATTTGTTCCACTCTGTGGCATCCAGACAGACCATTCAGACCCATGGGATCACCACCAGCACTGAAAGGGGAGAATTACAAAAGTAAATCCAAGTGATTGTGTCTGGTTGAAGTATTTGGACAGTTGAACATCTGTGTTGGAATGGATTAAGATTCTGGCAGTTACATTTTTACAAGGAGATCATCCAGATTTTCCTTGCAGCCTAAGATTATGGCTTAGCAGAAATCCTAGAAAGTCAGGAACGGTGATCTGTTCATGAAAAGCTTCCAAATCTGCCTTTTCTCCCATGAGATAATGTCTTCTGTACTTGACTTAATCCTGGTTTTAAAAGTTTTTTCCATTTGACATTTCTGTTTGTTATTTCTTCTCTTCTGTCCTGACTGTATTATTTTCAGCCTGGTTTCCTAAGGAGGTGAAGCTAAAACAGTAATAGTAATAATGATGCTGTCGCATATTCCCCCTTATTGCCCTGAAGTATTTTTACCTCTGGGATCAATTTCAACTGATACAAATAGGAGAGTAGAAATTGCAAAGTGATGGAAGTTCTTACAAACCTAAAGACTGCGGTGACCAGGTTGATGAGAGAGATGAGGTTGATGCCCCCCCAAAGGAAGAGCTATAGCAAGCATTCAGCTTACTGGACATCAGAAAATTCCTGTGGGTGCTCCATAGGATGCTGAGTTTCATAGCTTCTGCTGCTCAGGGGTTGCTGATTTTCAATTTCATTGCTCTTTGGGAGTGCAGAGTCTTGGAAGTTTTGATCATGCCTTTTCTTTTCCACAGTAACTCCAAAATAAGCTGTTTGTCCGAGATGTTTCTGGTAATGAGATATATATAAACACTGCTGTCCGTCAACTTCAAAATCTGACTTGTTGCTTTCCTAGCTCATAATTTAATTCTTGGATGCAGGGTTGATAGCTGATGGTACAGTAATTGTTTTTCTTTACCTTTACTTGGTGCAAGCACCCAGTTACTGTGGTCACAATAAAGCCTACTTTACTCCACAGTCAGTTTCTCTGAATTGCTTACAAGTTTTTGATGCGACTTTAATTTGCTTCCTACTGGCACTGCTGTTTCTTCTGGTAATGGCTGCATCCAAATGTCCTTGTCTGCCTTCTCTGCTTAGCAGGATGCTGCAACACTCTCACTGTGTCGTGACAGAAGGATAATGGAGGAGAAATGTTAGAAGGTAATGTGAGTTTATTTAGCCGGACCTTTATAAATACATGTTGCTTTTAATGACTTGTAAGTGGTGGTTATTGTTCTGATTACTTGTTCTGTTACATAGTTAAAGCTAAGAGCTATATTTATGGGTAATTGCCCATTTTCTCCTTCCTTGTCTTTCCAGCATTAATACCATCACAGTACTTGTCTGTCTTTCATTATCTCCCTATAAAATTGTTGTGGATATTTGGATTGGTTTGTTTTTTTTTGTTATTTTTTTTATTTTATTTAGTTGTGTTTTAGAAAGCTTTAACAGTTCAGTGAGCTGACTTGCACGGCTTTTCCTATTGTAGAAATCGTATTAGCTGGACTTGCTCTCTGGGCATGAATGTACGTATGTATAAATGAAACCAATTTAGTAAAGTGCTTAGGAGATAATGATTTCTTTTAAAGTATTTGTTTGCATTCAAGTTGCACTAAGCTCTGCTTTACATCTTTTAGAAATCATTTATATATTATTAAAGCCCTCATTCCCCACTAAATACAGAGTACCGTGCTTGTATAGTGATTACATTTGACTTTAGTCTCATGGTTTATATTAGCAAGAGTAGGAACAAAGTGCACAAGAACATCTCTTTCTCTGGGAGCAGGCACATGAGCTCATGTAACATCTTGCCCTGCCTCATCTTGTGCGCTATGATGGAAGCAAACATCTTTCCTTCCCCACTGCAAGTACATGGCCCTTCCAGCAGCCCCACATGGCTCTCCCACACCCTGGAGAGCTGCCACCAGGCATGCCAGGCTGGGTGCCTTCCAGCTGGTTTTAAGAAGCAGCTCCCACAGAGGTTTCTCACTCCCCACCCCTCACCAGCACTTGCATCACTCGCCGAAACGTGGGATGTAGCAGCACTCGTAGGTGCTACCCGGTTTGTTTTGGTTCAGATGCATTCAAGGACCTTAAAACGCCGCCAGTAGAGGTGTTCAACTTGTACCACTGTGACAGGTCAGGCAGGATGTGCAAAGCCATGCCCTTACCTTGGCAGGTTGGGGAAGGGCAGTGAGATCATGTGGAGAGCGGAGTATAGCCCCTGCTCAGAGGCAAAGGGGGTGGGCTGTGATGGGAAAGCCAACAGTAGGGCTGAGAGCAGGAGCCCTTAACATGGTTCAACTGCAGCCAAGGCAGCATGCATGACTGCAACCTAGAAACACAGTGTCAGTGAAGAGTGAGGATTCTGCTAGCTGCGTCAGGCTTGCAATGCACATGGGAAGATGTGTACCTTGAAGAGCCTTTGAGTGTAGAGCCGTGTGAGGTGCACCCAGGTTGAGGCATTTGGACAGGAGCAGTTACTGTGCCCTTGCCAGAGCACAGTAAGCACTGAATATACACGTCAGAAGCTTTTCTGCATGTGCTTGCTTTGATATATAGCACACATCTTTCTGTGCTGGTCTCAGAGGAGGGGGAAGCCTGTGTTAGGTTGTGCTGAAAGGAGGCAGCTCTTAATTAAATACCTTCCATTTTCTCTGGTGTTCTTAGGAAGATCCCAGAGAAATAATTGCAGATCAGGGAGCACTTCTTGCTTTTTTCTTTAATCCAGATTAAGCAGCATTTGCTGCATACGCACTGATAGCAGTGCATTATTTTCCTCTTTGTTGGCTTTCCCCATCCTGTCCACATATTCCTTCTGACAGAGGAAAGTGAAATGGGTTTGTAGTACACAGTACTGGTCATGTTTGCAGATCTAAACACCTGCTGATGCAGAACAGTGGAATAATTTATGATGCTTTCAAGCCTTCATGGACAAATGGGAAGCCTTTTATTTTAGCTATTTTCAATTACCTTTGAAACTGGCTTGCCAAATTCTGTGGGAAACCCATAGGCTTGTCCATAGGCTTCTGAGTAACCTGTAACTGCGTTGAGTAATGCAGTGGCAGTGTTGTGGAAATGCCCCTAGAAGATGTGCTGCATTCAGCACCTCTTGGGTAGTTACAGCTTCCTCTTCTAGAATAAAAATCCCTCCTTTGGAGTCAGCCTTGGCGCAGGTTGACATCCTGCACCTCATTTTATGTAAGGAGAAGCCAGCAGGTCAATAAAAACAAGTATTATGGAGTACATAAGCCATTTTTGCAAGACAAACCCAAATGCCTTCAGATCTCTGGGTTTGGTCTTTGGGATTATTACTCCTGATAGAGCAGGCTGACTTGTTGAAGAGTAATGTCACTAGGATACTCTTCACAGTATTTTGAGTTGGTTGCGAATACAAAATGGTTAGCGATATGCCTTGAAAGAAAAGGAAACAACAAAAATGAAAATGAGGAGAACCAGAGAGGAAGAAAGTTTCAGTATGTTTATGAGCCTTTAAGGTGCTATTTCTTCATTTTCTCCATGACATAACATACTTTGATTAGGAAACATCTCAGAGTTAACTATACCCTAGGGACTGCTTATGTGGAAGCTCTATGGCTGTGTGTGTTTCCATGTGCACCACAGAAAACACCTGGAAGTGTGGTATTTCATGATCTCTGTATGATGTCTGGTGACTGAAGACAAGATACCAGACAGGCGCTAATAAAACTTATGCAACTCTGTGTTCTGTCTGGGTAAAGTATTCCCTTTTGTGTGGGTGTGACACATCCTTTAAGTTTTGTTTTGCCTAGTTTTGGATCTTGTGTCATTTGTATCCTCTAGCTGAGCACGTCACCCATCAATACCTACAGTTTCTTCATTACAAGGCTTCTTGCTTTTGCTGAAACAGAAGCAGAAACGTTGGCAGCTGTTACTTATTTCATGCAAAGTAATGAAAGTGTTTTGTGACATATCCGCTGTGTGATGCCAAAGTGATTATCACTAAGGTGAGTCTATACCCTCCCTCTGCAGCATCACATACAGCTTTAATTCTTGGGCAATACGTGGTATGCTTTGCTCATAAGTAATTTGTATCTACAAAGGTGGATTTTACAGTACCTAATGAAGAGAGTTTCCACTAAATAGAGTTGGTAACATTTGTTCCGTAAATATTTATGCAGAGACTTTGGAAGGTCTCTACTGTCTGTTGTGGATGGGATTTGGTTAGATAGGAGGATTAAAGGAGGCAGGAGACAGGAAGGTGATGTCTAGAACTTCTGTCTCTGACTGAGCAATCAGTTCTGAAAGTAGTGTTTGAAATGTTACCAGAATTCCCCCGTGGTCCCAAGTAGAAGGATGTGGTTTGCCTAATAGCTGAAGTATTCACATTTCTCAGGGTTTAGCCAGTTGTGAATAGCATTGTTAGACTTGGCACATGATACAGTGAGGCATTAAGCAGTCCTATGGCACTTCATCTTAATTTAAATCCAGGGTATAGTGGGACTGCTAGAGCTTTTCTGCTGCTGTATGAATTAAAATCTGGAGAATTTGCTTTGTAAACAGTTCCACACAAAAGGGAAGCCACCCTGGAACTTAGGAGCAGAGCAGAGTTCTGTGTTTCTGTTGCCACTTCTTCCAGAACATGAATAGGATGCTCATACAGAGGCAACTTGTAGCTGGAAGATGCGACCCTAATTTAGCTGTAACCCTGCCTGTAGCAGAGCTGGGCTTGGACACAGGAACATGGCTGCAGCCCTCGTGCAAGGAGTCAGATGATGCTGTGGAGCTGACAAGGGCTGCCGGTGCAGTTCACTTTATCTGTTTCCCTGTAAAACAGGCTCTGGGAAAGGAGCCATTTTCTAGAGTATCAACAGTATGATAGTGATGTCTGCAGCAGTTGTCCTTCAAGGAGAGGCTGATGGATGGGGCTGGCTCAGCATAGGGGAAGACAGCTCTGGCATGACTGTTAGCAGGCCTGGCACCTGCAGAGAGATGATCAAGGAGAGGGAGTCACAGCGACAAGGAGCCTCAACTGGACCAAGCAAAAGAGGTCCATCTGGCACACAAGGAAAAGGCTTTTCTGCAGGGCCAGGCTACCCAGGGAGGCTGTGCTGATTCCATCTGGGGGTTTCCAGTCCTGAGGGAGCACTGCTGTGAGGAGCCCTCTTTGACCTCATCACTGAGCCTGCTGCAGCACAGCTGGACCAGGGACCTCCTGATCTCCCATCCAGCCTGAGTTGTCTGTGACCCTACCATTCAAAGTTCAAAGCTGAGCTCTGAAAGTTGCTGCAAAGACCTTGTTACCATCTGTGCATGAAAAGTGTAATAAGGAGAGAGGCTTTTATTTCCCAGAGTGAAAGGCCAGTGACTAATAAAAAACTAACATAGATGCTTAAAACAGCAGAGTGGTTTGCTGTCCCTGCCTTCAATATCTTGCCAATATAATCTGTCTAAAATATGGTTACGTTCAGTGTTGTAAAATAATTTCTAAGTAAGTGTGCTACACATGTTCTGTTTCAGACTCCAAGTCTAATTTGGTTTGCTGCTTCTTTCATTCACCTAAGGAAAGCTCTCTTCAAAAAACAATATAGTTCCATAAATATGCAGGGATTTCTGTAAGCATGTTTTGCTAAAGCATTACTATGGTATTTATGTTCTGTGTTTAGAAATGAAATGCTGGTGCTATTGCTTCCTTGGACGTATTTATCGTGCAATAGTGTGATTTGGTGTTTAAAGTAAGGTCCCTCATTGAGAATGGAGTTGTTCTAATACGTCTTGCTTGTTTTTCTTGTTGGGAAGCTCACGTATTAGGAATTCTGTAGTACTCTTATGTTTTCTCTGAATGCCTTCTCAGAAGAGCTGGAGTGCAGTGAAACCTCCTGGTAATGAAGTCTATTAAGACTGTGGGTTGCTTCTGTTTAACAAAAACATGTGAAAGAAAAAAAGTGAAATAAAAGCACTCGCTTCTACAGCCTCACTTAAACAAACATCAAGCTAAAAGCTGCCCTCCTTGTTGTCAAAGCTGTTTCATAAGCAGTGATTGAACATGTGTTCCCAGAGTAGTATAAAAGAGTTTGCATTAAGAAGCCAGTGGTGCTTTCAACTACCTCTTTGCTCTTCCTGTCGTTACTCAGAAACTGTCATTGAAAGTGTATGCTGTTTACCTGGGAGAGCTTAAAAAAGCCTAAGAAGATGAGTGTGCGAGGGTTGGAGGTATATTTGTTTTCTTTCCTCTTGAACTTCATCTGTTTGCTGGAGAAGCTAGAATTGTGGAAGCAAATGAACTGAACAATAATGAATCTCAACCAATTCCGAACGGAAACATCCTCTTCCTGATGTGGTTGGAAGCTCTCCACTTGAACATGGGAGGCGTATAGCACAGAGCCAGAGCACAATGCCTTTAGGAAGAAGACTCATTGAAAAGGCAATGCTAGCTTTTACCATTATGAAATTGTAGCTTTATTACAGTTTGAAAAGAGTGTACATGCTGTCCACACAGTTCCTTTTCTTAACAGGCTGACTGACTTTCATGTTTCTTCTCTACTTCCAGATCCTCATTATTTACAGGTAGCTGGAAGTAGCACTTCAAAATAAGCCAGAATAAATGGCATGATGTATTTCTCAAATTTTCCAACAGAGTGTGTTGTTTCTGTTCTAGTAAGTAAAAGTAGGAAACAGTAAAAGAAATAAATATTAATTCATGATACAAACTAATTTACCTTTTCTGATATTAAAATAATTACAAATGGAAATTTACTTGCTATAATCACATTAAAGGAGAGCCAGTTTCTTGGTTTGAGCAAGCTATATCAATTCACACATCTTACCATGGAAATGGAATGTTGTTACAGAAACTTACCTATCTTGAATGGATAAAAAATACAGCCAACTCTATATTCACTGCGTTAATTGACTGGTTAACAAGGCAGCCTTTGTAGAGAGTTGGATTATGTCATGTAAAGAGAGAAGAAACAGATGTGGAGGCCTCTTTAGAAAAAAGTGGTAACCGGTGAAGTGTCTAATGCTCGTAGAAGAAAGCTGGATGAATTCACCCAGCTGACCTATTTTGCAAGTCCACATGGAGTGATATCTGCCTCTTGATTTTGACTAACAAAAAAACCTCTTAAAACTTAACAACATAATGATCTAAAAAGTTGCTTGTTCTTTAGATTTCTGTAAAACCTAGAACCTGAAGTTCTACTGCTTAAAATGAAATACAGATTTATCCTATGGAGGAGCTGAAGGAGGAGATTCAGAGATGCACTGTTTTTAAAAGGGAACTTTTAAAAGTGTATTTATTCACTTGATCAGCTCTTACTATAAATATTTTAACTGCGTAAGTTTTCTAGGCATACATATTGAAAGGAAATGGTAATTTCTTTATTTAAATCTGTATCTTGATCTCATTTCTGTACCTTTTCAGAATTTAGGAGAAAATATGTAAGATTAGCGGTTAAAGTAGATTAAAAGGAGGTTAATTTAAATTTTTGATGGTGCAGCCCCTCCCAACCACCACTTTCCCACTCCTCCTGATGCTGTTCATTTGATTAAAGCTACCACAAAGCTGAGATTTACAGTCCAGACCTTTCTGTAGAGCTACTGTTCAGGGTAGGATCAAGTGCATTGTTCCTCTGTTCCTGGTTGAGACTGGAGAACAGAGATAACAGTTGGCATTGACATCTCTGGAGCAAAAGATGTTTCCCGTAATCTCAGTTTCCCTGTTAAGACTTTCCAATGTCAGTATTTCATAGAGAAAGAAAAGCAAGGCTAACAGCCCGAGCTGCCATCTGATGGCACTTGCATTTGGTGCATAGATGGCAGCGGATGGGTTAGTTGTGTCTGACAGATGAGGCAGTTCAGCAGCTGAGGCTTCTAAAAGCAGGATCCCATTGAAGGTGCAACGAAATTATCATTTGAAATTAAACTTTTTCCAAAATGGGGATATTTGTTCAGATGCGTAACCAGATGCTGGCAGGGGGATCTGGCTTCACTCCTCGTGTGCCTGTCTGAGCAGCTCCAGCAGACAGCAAGCCAGTCTAGACGGCTGAACTAAATATGTGCAGGATAAGACCTAATTCTGATTTTCTGATGTCTGTGTTGACAGGCAAAGGCTTTGATAGCAGCATGCATAGAGACATGCTTTTTTGATGGAGACCTTTTTAAGGCTCCATCTTGTAAGAGAGTGTAGGGCTCGAAAGTCTGAGAATGAATGGCTCATCACTGAATGGGATGTGATGAGGGGGAAGATGCTCAGTCTCAGGCAGCATGGGAGCTAAAAACAGCTTGGTGGTGTTGGAGCTGCGCTTGCACAGTGCCAGCACAACCAGTACCTAACTCAGGAGCGGCTGGAACTGTTCTGGGCTTGTTCAGATGATCTTAGAATCCTTAGAGGGGATAAAACCTGAGCTGAGGAGGGAATATAATGGAACGGTCATGTCTGGTGTCAGTATGGGAGTTTCAAAAATTGTTAAGAAAATTAGCATATAAACTGTATAGAAGGCACATAGTCTTATTTTGTGCGGTGTACATAGCAGACACTGTTCTCCATTTTGTACCTCCTTAGGAAATGTCTTCACATGTTTTCCCGTAGCTTAGTGTCTCTGAGTTTAGAGAGGCAGAGTGAGAAGGAAGGGAAGCTGAGGAGGGAGTGATGCTGGATCTGACAGAGATTAACTCCAGTTTGCAAATGGAAGCTGCAGAGGAGCTGCAGTGATGCGTTACATCGTTAATTATGTTTCAGTGGAAAAGCTGCCACTCGGGAGAAAAAGGCATTTCCAGTAAGAGCTCTGGAGTGGTAGATCCTAAGAGAAATGCCACCCTGCATGAATGCGGTGCTCAGCATTCATTGGTGAACTGTGACTTCTGAAAGGATACTTCTCCAGGTAAAAAAATAGAGCTTTACTGTGCAAAACATTAAGCAAACAGTTATTGATACTCCAGTTTGAATGTTTAAACTGTGAACAGAATACCAGGGAAAACCCACCACTAATCTACTGTGGCATCTGCTTTCTGGAGGAAATTGCACCCTCATTTTCTAAATTAGATGAACAAAGATAACAAGTAATTATTCCCCACCCCAGTCATGTTGCATTTGGTAATAGATTGCCAGAGAAGAGCTCATGAGCTGTCTGTACTTCTCATCTGGGATGCTGAGTTTGCATGATGATCATTTGAATGCTGTGGGAAAGGCAGCTGCCCGTGGGAGGGGGCAGAACTGGGGTGATGAGCTAGCAGGCACCTCAAGGAACAAGGTCTGCAGTGCATGGAAAGGGCTTGAGAACCTCTTGCTATGTGCCATTTGGCCCTGGGGCTGTCCACCATGGCTTTGACAATTGGTGTCAGTGGTACTGGACAGAGGAGTAAGATAAAAGGTTGGGACGATTTGGTTTTATATCCAAAATGGGCAGAATAAGTCTAATGAGACCTTGCCAATACTTCCAAGGTCTATTGAGGAGAATGATGTCTGACTAAATGAATGTGCCTTGGCAACAGCAGTTGTACCCCGTTGCCACCTCATGTTTCAGGAGCTGTGACAGGTATTGCGGTGCAGGTTACCTTCCTTCTTCAAGGTAGAGGACACTCTGAGCAGCATTTGAAATCTTGGATCTCTTCCACCTGCATTAAAAACCAAATGGATGCTATAAACATACCAGGGCTAGGATATTTCCTCTCATCTTAAATTTCCCACAGAAAGACTGCTCTGTATTCAATGACTTAATGCTGGAACTGGTACTGATGCTTGGGTTTAATAAGGTTTATTAAAGTAACTTCTCTATTTAGAAGAATAAAATTGTCCAGGTGGTTTTGCACAATTTGCACTGTATATGCAGTACTGAATTGCACTGTATGAGGCTTCTCCTACAGACTGTCTCATTCTTATCTTCACAATTTGGGAAGAGCTCTGATGTTACAGTGTACCATGAAAAAGAATATACTTAATCAAACACAGAAATCTGTAGGAAAGGTAATTTTGGATATCAGATGCATCTGCTGTTTTCCCATCCACTAAGTACTTGCTGTTTTAATGGATCTGGTGTGGCACAGGTTTGTTAGCAACCCTTGCTTTGAATCAGCACTGATTCGAATCCCTACACAGATAATGCAGGAATTGCATGGAGCTTTAAATTGAAGGATGGTTGGAATTAAGAAAAACCCAAACCACTGAACAAACAAAAAACCAAACAGACCCAAAGACGGTTTTTATTACACCACCAAATGGATTAATTCAGAAATTCACGTGAACTTTCTTGTCTTTCACAACTTGACTTTGAAAAGGCATTTTTACTACAGAACCTCAATTTTTCATTTGTGTCTGTTTCTCCAGGATTGAGTAGTGAGGGGGGCTGCTATCCAATTAATTCAGAAGCTTCAACAGAGCCCAGATGTCGATGTGTATCCCAGCAGTATAGCAAGTACCTACTTCTCCACATCTAAAATTGTGGGACATGGGGAAGGGGAAGGAGTTTTGCAACTATTTGTCTGCTGCTTGTCCTATCTTGTCTATTGATCATTCACACTGTTGACTTCAGCCTCATGTCCTTACCTCAGTGTAGTAGTTTTGTGGCTATTTGTGGCCCCAATCACTGCACTGTTGTTCACTGCTGATGAGCCACATCTGGCTGTCAGAGCTGTGCCAAGGTCTAGGTTGCAGCACCCCACAGATCCCTCCATGACACAGTTAGATGGTGAGGCTCTTCCCAGTTGGTTAGGGGACATCCTGCATTGGAAGGGTTCCCCTGTGGCTGGAGGCCATTCTTCAGCTGGGGATCTGTGAAGTTAGGAGCAGGTTTTCTCCTGGATCTCCAGCTTGTCCTTGCTAAATTGGGAAAATGCGACCTGAGCTGTGGGATGAAGCCTTCAAAAGGCAGAACAAACGTGTCATCAGGGAAGTTTCTTGAAAGACTGAGGAGTCTATGTTCTTCTAATGAGGCAAACGAATGATGCACTCTGGATTCAGTTGTGCCAAGTGGATGAAAATAGGAATTAATTGTTTGTGGAAAAGTATATGATCCCAGATACATTTATTGGCACATATGTAAAATATGCTGCACGATGCAAGTGTTCTGCCACTGCACTGACGGGGCACTGTTTTTTTTCACTCAATTTTAATCCACAGCCTCTGAACTACTCCAGGTCTATTGGACTATTTTGGGTCACTTAGTAAGCAACCTGAAACCACACACTACTAAGGGCAACTTTCCTGGATCTGTAGATTCAGCATATTTTCTTGCTGCATGAAATCTCAGAAAGGCTATTGGTGTATCCTGACTTTGATTTTGTTTTTAATAATGGTTTGCAGTTTCAGGTAAAAATTGCCACTTGCACTTGTAAAGACTTAGTGTGAACTTGAAGCTCATTCTTCTTTACCTAAGTTATTTTGTCAGTGTCAGCTTTTGGTATCAGGTGCCCATATTTCATCCTCCAATTCTGTATTTGGAAGGTCACAATTTCAGGAGAGTAGTTTATTTGTAGATATTGTTTCCATTTTCTTCATACAAATACAGTTTTCATGTGTATACATTGAGTATTTTGACAGTCTGCTCCCACATCTGTTCAAACCACACATCTCTGAAGAATCAAATGTCAACTTGAAACTCAGCAAGCACAAAACTGAGAACATGGTATTTTTGTCCTGTTCTGATGCATCCCAAGAAGACTAAAGCTGACTGAGAAATCCTAAGAAGGGCCTGAGCGTTAGGAACAAACCCCTGACTAATGGTACTTGTGGCAGGGTAGCTTTTGTGCCTTTAAAAAGACATGATACTACTGCTAAATACCCACTGCCTCCTCTCCTTCATGCTGCACTGAGGATTCTTTGGAGAAGCAAAAAGTTACTAAGGACAAACAGTGAGAGAAAACTCAGAGCATTGTACAAGGATTTTGCTGTACAGCTTGGACATCCTTCAGTGGGAATGGTCATGAGTATTTTATTGATGTTGACTAAATTCCTGAAAGGAAATAGGCTGAATGTACAAAATCTTGAGGCCTATTCCATGTGTCTCTTCATTTGTCTGAGATGTATCCTACCCGATTTCCATTGAAGTTTTATGCATTTCTTTGGAAATAGTGCATCCTTAGGAGAACTTCTTAGCAGCTTTTTCAAGAACAGTTTCCTGCCCCAAGAGGGAAAGGAAAGCCACCTTAGACACACAGCCCATCAAGGTCTAAGGAATGGACCTCCTAGGACTTGAAAGGTAGAGTCTTGTATTGGTGCCTGTCTGCCTTGTTGTGCTTGAGCATAAATGAAGGTGAATTTGTCTTCTAATATAATTCAGAATATCTCTTAGAAATTGTGCCTTGCTGCATTAGCCTCTCTGACGGATCTCTGCAGCACAGTGGTACGCTGGCTCTGCTTTTTCTTTGCCTTCATACCAAGGGCAATTGAAAAATATGTAGACCTGCCTGACATGTGGCCTAACCATCCTTGTGCAGAGCACTGACATGTGAACTGTGCTCAGAATAAGCCAGTGCATCGGTTCTTTTCTTCTGTATGGGTAAAGGGAATATGTCATTCCTAGAACGGACAGAGGGAATGTTGCTGCTGTGCATACCAGAGAGAGATGGACTGGGAATAATACCTGGTGAATTGACATCAGAATTATGTTCACTTGCAGACTGCTGAAAGCTGCATAAGTAGTCTGCCATCATTTAAGTGGTATACATAGCAGAGAGGAGAGCAAGAACACCACCAGATTGCCACAGGTTTGGTTTCAGAGCACACTGAATCCGGGAGATGACCTTCAGTTATCATCATCGTGATATCCCTGGATACGCAGTGTGCCAAGGCTTATTTCCGTTGTTTTATTTCAGGTTTGTTCTTGGTGATACCAGATGTGGAATAACATGTGGTCAGTTACAGCCTGTTAGATTAAAAGAAATGTCAGCAAATGCAATTACAGAGCCTGCATGACAGGGACCCTTGTGCTAACAAACACAGTAGTTCTTGTGCAGAACAGTTTGGATGTGGGGAAGGGAGGAGAAAGTACAATGATAAAGTGACATGAAATACAGGAAGAGAAAATGGTGGATTCAGCTATGAATCTGGACATAGGACAATAGTTTTCAAACACACTTGGATCTCTTCAGGCTTATCTTCAAGGCTTCAGGCTTATCATCCTTCTGCCATTGACACCAGTTACGCGTCTTTTTCTTTTCTTTTTTAATATAAATACTGTGGTTTCATGTGTGTAAAATTGCATTTCCCTACTGATAGAGCACCAAGGAATCTTCCAGGGGATTGCAAAGAACTTATAAAAACCCCATTTGGTAGATGAAGCTATAAAAGAGTATGCAGAGGTTAGGGCTGGAGCTTAATGATTCCTCCTTTCCCTCTTGTGCTCTTGCGGAGATGCTGTGGTTTCAGGAAGAACCAGGAGATGCAGTCCTAGCCCTCAGGGAATGCTTGGGGCTTCAGCTGTATCTGGCCTGTACAGTGCAAGAAGAAGGATTGAAGAAAACCCGCTTCCTCTTCTGCTGTCCCTCTCCACCTCTTTAGGGAATCAGATATGATTTATTGTCTTCCCTAGGACTGCCTTCACCTTACCTCCAAATGCCATTCAACCTTTGGCAAGCCCTGGTGTGCCAGCAGGTTGCTTCAGCTGAATGCTGGGAAGTGACCACAAGCTGCATCTGGGGTGTATCTGGGCTTCTGACAGCCTTTTCCTTCCAATCATAGGTTTTAAAGAGGTGTTTGATTTTGGAGCTACTGACTTCAGCTCACATCTATGCTGATGGCTTTATTTAGAGCAGATACCACACGTAAGTTGTGTCCTGATTGCCCAATGTCTGGATGTCACTGTAGACAGGAGAGCAGGTGGTGATTCTTTGGAGCATTTGACTTTTAGGTTTCCTCAGCATCACCTTGCTTTAGAAGACCACCGCTTCAGAGACTGATTGCTCCTATTGCTGCCCTTTCAGAAGCAGAGAGTTGCAGGGCTTCAAGGATGATCGATATAGAAAAACCTGTGTGTTCATCTCTATGTTCTGTGAAACTTCCCATTTTACTGTTCAAGCAGAGATCAGCACAAGTGGGGGAGTCACACAGTTTCAGTAGCAAGACAAAATTGATAATGTTGTTTTCTGATTGAGCTCTTTCAATCTTCCGAGTCCTTTTTCATTGTCTAATGCTGTGAAATCAGAAAGATAAACTGCATGAATGGTTAATAGGATCCTTTCCCATTTATGGGAAAGCTGTTATGTCTTATTCATCCAAAATACCCTTGTAATTTTCTGCTTTCAGTTTCTTCTTTCTACCCTTCCAAAATCAGCAGTCATGCTTGACTTCTCCTTGCCATAGGACTACTTATTCCCCTCTGCAGGAGATTGCTGTGGGGCCCATTGGAGGCGATCTCACACATCAGCTTCCCAGGGTGGAAATCAAAACTGAAAATGTTTTTTTGTGCTTCATTAAAAACTTGATGTTCTGCCTTGCCACAGCACCACGGAGAAAACATTGGACTAGAAACCTTAGTGTGCTGTACTGTTCCAGTGCTTATGTGTCTAGAAATGAATGAGTTTTCTTAAATCAGTGTTGACTAAATAACTGGACTGCTCTTTGGTATGGGAGGGGAGGGAAGTTTTCCATTTGCTTTGAACCGACATAATGGAGATTTCATTTGTGGGGAGTTTATTTTTATATTTTCCTCCAGAGCATAAGAATGGCTGAACTGGTTCAGATCAAATGGCTGCATAGTGCCTTGCTGCTGAGAAAGGTCAAAAATAAGAGAAACACTAGGAACACGGGGAAGTGCTTCCCCCTGTATGTTCTCCATGTGTCCAGCACTCAGCAGCTCACAGGTTACCCAAGCCAGATGCAATATCTTTGTGTTTAATAGCTGTTGATAGATATTTTTTTTTTCTTCTTTTGTTTTTTTTTAATGACCTTTAATCACTTCGTGGTCTTTCAATCATCTCTATAGGTTGAACCCAGTTTTCAGATCCAGGATAGATTTTCCGCAGACATCCAGAAGTTGCCCCCTGAAGTCACCTGCATGACATCAAGCAAGTTCTGTGTTGGAAACAATTGAGATTTGTTGCCTGTTGGTTCTGTGGACATTTGAAATGGTAAGATCATGTGTAATGGAAAGCAAACCATGAATCTGTGGAGGTGGGGGAATTTGCAGAGCGTTGTTTTCTGACAGAGACCCTGGCCAAGGGGCAGGACATCCAGAATGATAGCCATAGTCTTCTCAAAGCCAAACCTCACTGCTGCCATAATTCATCTTTCTTTTGAATGGCACTGCTACCTCCTCCTCACCCTCTGCCAGCTGGTGTAATTGTCTGCTTGTCCCTACTCCAGATGTGGCTATTGCTTTCTTGTCCACTTCTAGTGCATAGGGATGTTGCTAGTGCTCTGCAGGGTAAGCAGTTTTAAAGGCAGAAGTGCTGCTCATGTGCCACACAAAGAACTACTGAGATAAGAAAGGGTGTGATGTGTAGTGAATGCCCTTCAGATAATCTGCCTACTCTTTTGCTTTCAAAAATTATACACTGAGGTGTCCAAAAAGAAGAGAATGAAATGGGAACTAGTCACAGATGTGGAAGCAATAGAAACAGTCCTGGTGATTTTTAACATCATACTGAGGACAGCAGAGCTCCTTAATGTTGCATTTTAAGACCTGAAAAAAATAAATGTTAACAAAACATCTGAACTTATGTATTTAAAACAAAAATGTAATTACAGTAGATGATTTTCACACTGTATCATTTAACTTAAGTTCTTAGAGATCTCACACGAGAAGTGTAGATATTCACCAGTTCTGCTAATCGGTAAGTAGTTTAGCAGGTACTTATAGCCAGGTTTGTTAAGGGAAAGATGCTTAGACCTCATTAATACAGATGACTTGGGTTTGAAAAATTACTTTTCTGTTGCTGAAAACAAGCTTCTTTGGGGTGATCATTCCTGAATGTTTAGAACAGATTTTGAGTTTGAAATGCTTACTGATAAGTATCATTAACTCTGGGTATGGAAAGGTTTTTTTCTCTGCATCTGTGAAATTTCTTTGGAATGTAACAGAATGCCCTTGCTTACACAAGTTACTGGTGGAGGAAAGAGCTACAACTGTAAGTAGATGTGGCTTAAGCATAAGATTAACCTATTGATTGGAAACATTTTTAAAAACTTGATAAAAGAACTGATGAAATGCCTTTTTTACATATTTCACTGCAGATAATGCTTATGACACAAGTTGTGAAGTTTAATAGTTTACAACGTGGGATCAGAAATTAAATTGACTTTCTTTATCTGTTTGGATGTAGAGCCCACATATCTCTGTGTCTGGGAATGGTAAAAATGGGAGCATGGATAAGCTCCATCAATTTTTGAAAGATAAACTCCTCAAATATGAGTTCACAATGTGGGAATCTTGCCTGCCAATATCCTTCATTTTCAGCATAGTCTGTATGAGGAGGATTAAGTCAGTGTGCATCCTCTTAGGGTTCAAAGATGCTTCACAGAAAGCAGAATTCCTTGCTGCTAGGCACAAGCAGCACAAAATCCCCCTCTTTGAGCCCTGTCCTGCATCTAAGATGCTGGAAATGCTTCAGTATGAGTCAAATAAAGTATTCAATCCATGTTAACTTCAAATCTTTATTTCTTTAATATAGACCCTTGATTTTGCTTCAAAGCCTCTAAGGGCTATATAGACACCACACTGAAGTGGGGAATAGTCACCCAGGCCAATATAATTATACTGGACCCAGAAGGAATTGTGATAAAGGATTTTTTCCATTGGTGAGTCCATGCTTAAACCTCTCAGAAAAAAGATGGGGGAATCTCTAAAGCTGCTCTGTGTGCACATTAGAGATGTCCTATAAAAGCACTGCATAGTCTAAACTGATGCCATGTTTACATATTTCAGAAGAAAAAGCAAGTTGGTCTCTTCCAGCCAAAGCGATGCTGTGATTGCAGTCATGGGAATAGATAGGAAGTCTAAGGAGAATGATTTTTCTGTAGGCCGAAGTTCTAGTCCATCCCCTGCAGTTAGCTGTACCCAGCTACTAAGCTTATGCATTTCAGTAGCTGGCATAAAGTGTCTTTCAGTGGAGGCGAGCACTTCCGAGGCTGTAAGATGCAAACTCACCTGAAGGCAGAATCAGGCAATGGTAAATATATCAAGAGCCTAATTGTGAGGGCCTCCATATATGTACAAGAAGCCTTTCTTTAGCAGTGTCTATAGGACATCTTCTTCTAGGTGTGATGGGGCAGAGCTGTCTCCTCTGGGTTACCTTTCTTCAGCAGTGGTATGGACACAGAGCAGATGCACTCCATAATAAGTGTTTGGAGGTGCCTTCACCCCTCCCTCCAAAATAAGTGGAAATTAGGAGTGGTTATGTATTCTCTGGAAAAAGAATGTGAACAGAAGTAGCTATAAGATGCCATTTCTTTCTTTATATGCCAGTTGCCTTTTACATTTTTATCTTGCAAATGGTCGGGAAAGGCATGGCTACCTTGGGAAAGCAGTGGCAGGTTAGCATCAGGTGAGTGCACTGGTATTTGCCATGTCTTTCTATGATGAATGAATCAAACATCAGCGTCCTTAAGGCCATGCTCAAAAGTATTTGTCGTTTAACAGATCATGATCAAAATCACATTCCTCATAAGTTTCATTTTATTCTGAATAGGTATTTCAGCTGACAAGTGAGGATAGGGTGGGGAGGTGGACTCCTGAACTCTGTGCACCAATTAAGAAAGACTCGGGCCCTCTAAGAAGGGGTGCCCCCACTCCAGGGTACGCCAGACACCTCCCTTGTTTCACTGGCTGGCCAGCAAGAGGCTCCTGCACAATGCTCCTCTTTATGTGCTTTATGGGTGGGGAGCAACCACGGGTGAGGGTAAAGCCTCTTAGCTGGAGTCTCAGAGGACAAAGGGAGCTTTGTATGCAGGTTGGCAGGGAGGCTCCTCTCCTATTCACCGGGGGAGTTAGCTCTTGCTGGGGACATGTGGCTGAAATCCTTCCCTGATGCAACGGGAGGAGAGAAGCGCTGAGCTGCAGCAGGTAGCAATTCCTTTTACATTTCACAGCTAGAAAGTAGTGGTTGTTCAGTCTAAATTCCAGGTAAATGAATCATGGAATACCATAAATCCTCTCCTAGGAGACAGGCCTCTCCTTTCAGATATTTTTGAACCTATTGAAGCAACTTCAGGCTATGCTACCTATAGCAATGGGCTGAATTGGTGCTCTCTTCCTCACTGCTTCAGAGAGATGTTGGTTTTGATGTTTTTAAGTTTAAATTCAATGCAACATCAGCCTCATCAATCACAGTACGAAGACAAACCCTGTCCCAGGCTTTATCTTTGATTTTTTGCACTTCTCCAAGATACAGAAAGAGGAGGGGGAAAAAAGATGTTAAACGCTTCCGGGTGATAGAACTGAGACTCAGAAACTGAAACTGGACTAGGTGCCAGGGATGGAAGTCTGAATCTGGAAAGGCAGACTTCTGACTTGTTTGACTTGCTAATTCTGCTGTTCAGTCTGCTTTTGATGGATCACGTTTTTATAATGCTGACTTTATTTCACCACTATTTTATACAAATATGAAAGGAAAATATATTACGAAATATAGTGTGCTTGTATTTGCATTTGTATAAATAACTCCTTAGCAAGCTATTTGTTAGTTATTTCTACTGTACAGAATCAAGGGATAAAAGAGTTACAAGGGATAAAAAAGAGTGTAGATGTGCTTACACAAAAATTGTGCTCCTAAGACAGCACTAAAAAAAGACCCTCAGCCTAAAAGGCATGAGCCATGTCCACGGTCCAGTTTTTTGGTGTTTGAAGTCTATACACATAAGTATAGTAGTAAAAGAAGGCAACCTTAACAGAAAGCATCAGTTCAGCATACAGTTTGAAACCTGCAGTACTGACAGCTTCTACAGCACTGGTGGGTCAGCTGCATAAGGTTGAAAGCTTTGTGATCTTCCTTTCAGCAATGGCACATGAAGACCTGCTAGAGAAGGTCATGAAAATATTCATGAAGTTTTTGACCCTTGCTGTTTTTTTGTTTGGTTGATTGGGTTTTTTGTTGGTTTTTTTTTTATTGTTTGGTTTTAATGATGACCTTTAGTTTATAAAACGATGTGGAAAACAAGTGAGTCATCATTTTCCAGTGGCAAGTGTAATGTGATAATTCTGTCTCTTAAATGCGTTTTTTCCTGGGTGCCTGTGTCCAAATGCCTTCCAGGCTGAACTGTGTGGTTAATTAGTCATGTATAACAAAGCTCTTTCACAGTGAGAGTAGACTGGTTTTGTGTGTTCCATTTTGTGAATTATGTTGTTGTCTTTAAATTAAAGATTTGAGAAGGGCAGCTTTTAAGTTATTTTCTACAGGTTGAAAGCAGCCACAAGCAGCTTTCTCAATTGCTATAACAAGTCACTTGTGCTTTCCTGATCTTCCCTTGACATTTACCTTGCGAAAGATACTGGACATAGTCAAAATACAGTCTCTGATCTATGCCAAAATCAATGAATCTCCTCTGCGATCAATTCCTATGCAGTTTGAAAACCATAATTGGGCCCTGGCATAGCTTAAAAGTCAGTACTGTTTTACTGACTTCCTCATTTTGATTTTGGATCATTACATTTCTGTCATTTGGGTCTGTTGCCCTGTCGAACAATAATGCCATTTACTGTGACACACACATCAGAGCTACAGCTGAATAAATGTAACCTGCACGTTATGAAAACAAATCAAAGCCTGACTTCCTTATGTGTAATAGGACTCCGTGACTGCTAGCACTGACTTCTAAAGCATTAAAGACAGTACAAATACTTCATACAGCTGCTAGGAAGTATCTATATTGCATGACAACATATTGAGGGCATAAAACAACGGCCACAAATGTTTACATATCATCAATTCCCTTTATTTTTGTAGTTTCAAAGCAACATGCATCTTGTTTCTAGCTCTGCTCCTCACTATGCTCCTGGAACACACCTGTAGGGTAGAGGTCAATATTATACTAAAATTAGATGGAACCAGAATTTTTTCCTACCTAAGCAAAACAAGCACGATTTAACTTTTCAGTTGGGATACATGCAAAGTGACATGTGTATATATATATATATCATAAACTCTCAATTACTGCACTTCGTTTAATGCAAGAATCTTGACAGCACTCTTCTTGAGCAACAATAGTTACATTTTTTTTTAAGAGGCAATCTAATGATCTAAGTATTCAGTCTTGGATATGACCACCTCTGGGAATGAGTTGTGGGAGCATTTTCCTAGTCAATTTTAGTGTAGTCACCCAGATGAGCTCAACCTATGGTAGCAATTCATGTGCACATAATCTGTTCTGGTGGGTTAGCAGTGAGGTTATACAGTGACTTCAGTAAGCTTAGTAAAGGATGTCTTAGGCTCATACAGTGTCTACTCCTGTTGTTTTTACATGTATCTCTGGGATGCTGAAAGAATTTCTAAGCAAATTTATAACTAGCATTATGGTTGTTGGATATCCAGTTTTCTGCAGTTGGTGGCCTTTACAAATTCAGTGGCTCTCTTGTTTCAAAATCACATTGAATAAAGAAGAGGCACTGTCAGAATAAATTATTATAGCTGTGAATTATTTGAAAAAGAAAATATAGAGTAGAAGTTGACAAAGATGGAATCCATCTGAACAGAAGATCTTTGTCAAAGGGCGATTGAGGAGTGGTAGGCTTTCAAATAATTTTGGATAGAACCAAGTAGGAACTGTTTTGGAAATACTGTTGAGTTGAACTTTGTGCATGAGTGGTTTGCTGGGACAGATTATTTTCATCAGCCTGTAGCAGTGTCCTTTCTGGGATAACGACAGGCAGCAGACTGTTGAAGGAGGTAGAGGAGCAGGCACAGCATGGATAGGCCAAAGGTTGCCGGGGTGGAGCTGAGCTGTAAAAATAAAGCAGCACATCAAAAACCCCAGTGATGTCAGCAGCTTAACTTTGTCAGCTTTTTGGCTGCTGAAGAATGCACTTCAGAAAGCCACTGTGCCAAGCTAAGTACAAACATCATTTCCTTAAACATGTTCCGCTTCTTTTACCCACACAGAGAGAGGAACACAACTCTAATGAACTAAATTGAACTGAAGACTGGGAAAGCAAAAAGGGAGAAAGAAGCTAGTGAAATTTCCGTGTTTTAACATTTGAAGGGAAATCTGGTGCCTTGGGCAGGTGGAGAGGCACTATGGTGGGCATGTTTATGTTTTGTTCAGCAATCAGTGCATTGCTATATTCTCAGAAGTCACAGTTAATGATCTGGGGAAAAATGCAATGTATCATTTACACTGTACTTCATTGTTTGTCACTTTTCAGCAGAGAGCCATTGCCCTGGTTTATTTTCTATCACTTCTGTAAGATGATAGAGACTGGGGTTGTATGGAGGGAGAATCAGACGAAAAGACTACAAGGTAAAATTTCCATGTTTGTTCCCAGTCTCACCAGAAACCTCCATCTACAGCTTCTGCAGGAGTGTTTTTCTTTAAAAAGATGTTTTCAAGATTGATTGGTATCAGGTGTGCAGTGCCATGTGATTCGAGCGTTACTATGGTGACCAGTCTTTAAGATAGGATGTCAGAGACTATAATTGCGCCTAAAAAATCGCATGTGCAGTGTGGTAACCTGTGCGGAAATAAGATGTAGCCTCATTCAGATCTAGGTTTGTCTGTGTGAATTTTGCTGATCTATGACTGCACGCCATTGAAAATTGGATACTGATGTTTGGGGGAGATTTCTCTCTCCTTTTCTGTCTGACAAATAGATAGGATTAGCTCTAGAGTACAGGAGGAAATACTTAAGCCCTTTTGACCACCGTCTCTCCCTACCATTCTCCTTTTGATTCTATGGCTGCTTCTGTCTTGCACGCTACCAGGTACGCATGATTTGTGCTCTGCTGATGCCCACATGACTGCTTCTGTCTACTTTCATGCTAGGGCATGTGAAATAAGGTGGTTTACTGCCCTACTGGCATCTGCTGGACAGTGGTGAGCCCAAAATGCCTTCTCTGCTTTTGGCAAATCTCTGACCAGGGATAAGAATTAACTTACCCTTCAAAATGCTGCTTGTTCACCCTTTGTATTTCATGGGTCTTAATGCTCCAAGCACACAGTCGCCTTTTTACAGTGTAGCTGCCAGTAATGTTAAAGTCTGCAGGGCTAGGGGCACAGGTTAATTTGCCCCTCTGTCCATACACTTGCATCTGTACTAAGGTAGTTTGACCTTTTGGCTACCACAGCCTGTTTTCCCGTGTTTCTGCTTCAAGCCGCGTAAGTTGTAGTTGACATAAAAAGTAGTGAGCTTGTAAAGTTTATTAGCTTGGATTCTTCATCAGTAAGATGTAAGGAAAAGTTGTAAGGAGTGGGGAAACTATAACATGGGTTCAAGGTCAAGAGGCGAGGGCTGAAGGAGCAGTACAGTTAGAGGGTACCGCGCTTTCCTGGCCCAATTTTTCTACCCCAGCTACTGCTGTTCAGCAACAGCAAGGAGCTCCATGCTCAGCCTCCCATGGTTGCCCTTAGGCAGGATGGTGTGACTGGCAAAGGGAATCCTGGTTTTAATGACTTCTATGTGTTTTCTCTATTGGTCTCCTCAGAGGACCTGGGCTCAAGGCCATGACAGTACAATAGGCCTACGAGAATATGTCAGTGTATCAAACTGTATCATGCAGGAGACTGGATGCCAGGGAAAAGTCTACTGTTAGAAAATTTCCCTTATGACAGAAACCTATCTGATGAAGTATTACACATTTTAATAGGGCTGCATCCTTTAAGTTGCCATATAACTTCATCTCTCCCTCCTATTTGTAGGAGTCAACAGTACTCCGCACTCTTCAGAGTTAAGATTAGAAACTTGCATATTTGGACCTGTTGTGTCCTAGTGGTCATTCTTAAGGCTGCAAATGTTATTTTCAAAGGTGAAATTAGAAAATAAGATTAAATAAATAATTATGGCCCCAGTTGCACAGAGTGCTTAAGCACAAGTTTTTAAGCATGCAACTATGAAAATTAGACACTTGATTATTTCTGTGTACTGGAGCTATGAAGTACAATTGTTTATAGTGCTAAAACTTGGAGTTAAAGTGGCATTTGATGGTG
This sequence comes from Forpus xanthops, assembly GCA_032466535.1. Classification (NCBI taxonomy): domain Eukaryota; kingdom Metazoa; phylum Chordata; class Aves; order Psittaciformes; family Psittacidae; genus Forpus; species Forpus xanthops. Next base: position 32,494 of record JASSUY010009403.1, on the reverse strand, counting down.
TGTTGGACTTCAGTTTATTGATTTGACATTATTCCCTGTTGTATTTTACTTGTCTTTTGCTAGGTTATAAGAGGGCTCTAATACAATAAATAAATGGAATATACGCAAATAGTTAAAGATGAGTCTAGTTAGCAGTCCTTTAAGTCAACTTTGTCATGTCCTCAGTGTATTAAATATGTGCCCTTTGGCTGTTCTGAGTCTTTCAGAAGCCAGTTACTCTAGGGATCAAATTCTTAAACAGGATTTTCCAATTGACTTTTAATGATATTCATGAATGAATGTGATATCAAGGAGCTATAAGGAACATTTCCAAATACAGAAACAACTAGAACAGACCCTAATACAGGCACTGAGCAGTTTGAAAAATTGAATATCAAAAGAAGATAAAGAATAAAAAGTCAGACTTGGTATAGCATAGAGCACAAACACTGATATGGAGGCTGATTGATAGGATGATGAGCCAGGAGCATCTGTCCTTTCAAAAACTGTGTTTATTAATAAATAATAACCACATTAATTTGCTGCTTTTCATCTAACTGTATAAATAAGACTGGAAAATGCCAGCCAAAACTACTACATGCAGGAGAGTCAAACACAGAGTTGTTTGGTGTAAAAGTGAGGTCCCACAGCTGGTTACTTCCTCGAGAAAACTGTGGCACAGGAAGTGACTTAAGTTATGAATTACTGTCTTATTCTTTGCATGTTTACTTCTATTTCTCTGATTTCTTGCTTCTCTTTGGGGAATGGCTTTCCCTTTTGATTTTGTTCCGTTCTTCTAAGTGACAGAAACATACAACATAAAACCATCTGGAAAACAGACTCAGTGCCAGGCCAGCCCTTTTCAGAATAAAACAGCTGATTTTTGATGCCCAATTTGGAGTACCACATGCTCTGCCGTGCACATCTCACAGCCGAACTGGAAATCTGTCACCATGCCGAAAGATGGAGGCACATAGAATACGGAGTGCTACTGGATCAGTTGATAGTTCCCCATCTTTTCCACACCTGTCAGGGTGTGCTGTTCAGCCAGAAATCTCTTGTGACCATCCTTACCCTGCTTCGTGCATTGCCTGCAACAAGCTAAGCATTACTTACTAAGGAAGGTGTAATGACACACTAGGCTGTACTCCTTAAAACTGTGTACAGAAGACTGCCCAGTTTCACTCCTGCTTTACCAAAAGTTGGTCAGGGAAGGAGTATTTCCCTTTGAGGAGAGGCTGAGGGACTGGGACATGTTCAGCTTGGAGAAGACTTACTTTGGGAGGACCTAAGAGCAGCCTTCCCATATAAGGTGTATCTGAGAAGATGGAGTCAGGCTCTTCAGAGAGTTGCACAGCAGGAGAACAAGAGACTATGGTGATGGACTAGAACAGGGCAGATGTGGACTTGAGGTAAGGAAAAGCCTTTTCTTTGTGAGGTCAGTCAAGCCCCGACACAGATTGCCTGGAGGGGTTGTGCAGTCTGTCCTTGGAGTTATTCAGAAGCTGACTGGACAAATCCCTGAGTAGCATGGTCTGAATCAATTCTTGATTTGAGCAGGAGGCTGGAGCAGATGACCTCCTGAGGTCACTTACAGCCTGAATTATTCTAGGATTTCATCACTGAGTTTTCTGCCTTGCTTTATCCTCTACTTCTGACTCTGTACCAGACAACTCCTCCTGGCTACATAGCTTATCCCACTCTCAGAGGCCTACAAATAATGCAGGATATCACTGCTGTTCTCCACCTGGTGAGCCCTGACATGATGAAAAGTGTGCTGGTATTGGGATATTGACAAACTCCTGTTTTGACAAAACCTTACCTTGTTTGGGAGTTGTTTAGCCAGGACTTGAAAGCAGCTGTTCCATCAAGAAAATGTTTGCTTTTTTTCAAGCTACCATCCATTTTATTTAGAATGAGTTTCTGTTGTCTTTAATATTGCTGCTCCTCTGGAAGCTAGTATTTAACTTCTCAAAATGATGGCTGGCAGGAAGCCACAGCAATAATTAGCCAGAAGGCAGAACTACATTCCAGCAAACACTTTGCTGAGGAAGTTTAGTATAACAAAAATGAAGTTTTCTTTCTGCTTCAGCAAATGAAGAAATAATACTGTCTAGTGTTCAAGTCTCAAATAAGTTCAAAGAACTTGTATTCAGGGTCCAAAATAAAGTGGAGCAATTTCTGGGAGCAGGAGCAAGAAATGAGCCAAAGACAGCAGATGCATGTTCATTTAGGAAGAAAGGCAGAATTAAGAAAGAAAAAAAAAGAGAGAAATAAGCACCATACAGCAAAACAGTAGTGACTGATTGGCAAGAGACTGACTTCCTGCGTCAGGAAAGTATAAGCCATTTTTCACACCCAGTCATCACCTTGACTGACTTTGTACCTGAGTTCAAACCTGTGCCAGCCTATCCCTATGGCCTTGTAACTCTGCTTGGTGAGGAGGATGGTTCCGATCAATGCAAGAAGTGTAAGTTACTGATTTCCACCTGACAGCCTCATGCATTTACTCCCATCTGAACAGAAGAACTTTGTTAACTTTCACTGTTAAAGGAGTGATGCTCCTTTTTTTAGGAGGTAGACATTTTAGACTATCCCTAAATTTGTGCTTGACATTCTGAAGCAAGCATCAGCTGGTTGTGGCCTCAGAGAAACCACCAGAGTCTGCTTCCCCCAAGACCTTGCCTCATGTCTCATGCGCCCCATCTGTTCATAAAGTATTCAGCAAAGTCGAGTCGATTCCTTTGATTTAATTAGATTTTTTAGTTGTCCCAGAAGCAGTGACACTAATTCGTTTTCATATGCAGAACTCTTTTTTTAGAAGTCTAAGCAGAATAAAGTTGAACTAGTTTGTACTCTTCCTAATTATGTTACATGTTCCCTTCCCCTCCTCAGCTGACTGAGAAAAACTCACAGCAGCAGAGTCAGAATCTATACAGAAGGGGGGGACACAAAGGCATCATCTAAAATGTCCCCATGAATAGTCTGAAATAATGATTTACTACTAAATGTGAAGTAAAATTAAGCAAACAGGAGACTTTTTTTTTTAAAATTAAAGGGACTGAAATTACAGATTTCTAATCCAGATTGTCTAAAATCATGATAAAATATGCAAAAAGCACACTTCTTTCTGGGCCGCTGTTAAATGTTTGGTGTTGTGTTTTTTCCCAAAAAATGTAACTTTTGGAGTTGAAATTTACAAGATTGGCTGACAGTAAGTAGAGCAAAGAATCTCTCCCAGAAAACAGGGCCTTGGGATGACAGGGAGGAAGGACCATCAGTTTGGCTATCAAAAGCAACATTCATGTTGCCTTGACAACTGGGCAACACTGGTAGCAGTTGGTGAGTTCATCAACTTCAAATTCAATTACTTACTTGGGATGTGCCTGAGCAAGGATGGCTTTCTATTTGGCGAGAGCAATAAAACAGGAGGCCTTTTCTGATACATGATGTGGTACGTGTTGGTGTCAGTTCAGAGTTGACTGGGATGATCGGCTCTTGACCTCAGTGCAGCTTGTCAGTGCTCAGGGATTGAGGTGGTAGTAGGAGACGCACAGGTGGTAGAAATGATAAACAGAGGAACTACATTCTCAGAGTTTCCAAAATAATCACATAATTATCTTCTGTTTATTTTGGATATGTTAGCAGTGTTTTTTCTCAAGTGCTGTATGCCTGGCAGCTTATACTGACCTCCTGTATTTTGCTTGGGATTCTAACTCCATTATTCCTGACAAACTAATGTATACCGTGTATTTATATGTCACCAAAGGCTGGCAAGAAGCATAATTTTTTTTTCCCTGAGTATAGTTGAATTAAAACTGTCTAAAAACTCTTTCCAGAGTAAATTATCACTGTTTGAGTTTGGTGCATGCAACTAATATATATAACTGAAAGTTGACCCTTCAACTTTCTCGTAATCCAGTTCCTTTCTTTGTAGGTGTGGTAATTCCTCACTGGGAGGGACAAGTTCTAATAACCATTCCCCTAGGGAGATAGGAAAAGTCAAACTTCAGTGGCACTGAGTCAACATAGCATGTAGCAACAGGGGCAATTACAAGTGTCCTGTCATCAGATTAGCAGGTCTGGGTGGTGACTGATCACTTTTAATTTCAGTTGCAAGAAACATGTAAATGTCCTAAGATGTTTTGCAACTGCTGTCTCCAAGAAAACAGCATCCTGATGGGGCCCTCTTTAGTGCTTTCTTTATCACTATTTTGCTAATGTAATATTAGCAATGCAAGGAAAATACTATTTCAGATAAATATTCTGTAGCTCTTTGCTCTTGGTTGATGTTTTTAGTGTCAAGTCTTACTTAAATAAATATACTGTGTTTTAGTTTAATTTTGTGTTAGTTTTACTCATGTTTGGTTTAACGCCTCTCTTAACAGCTCAGTGCTGTAGACACTTTTTATCTGGGTAATTAGGAGGTAATTAGAAGACAGGTAATAATTAATGGTTTGTGGGGATGTGAATGTTGGACTGACTCCAAGGCCTCTTTCTTCTTGTGTAAGAAATAGTCTTGCATAAATAATAGAAGCAGTCTTTAGGTTTCAAGCATAATATTTTTCCTCTGTGTTTCAAGTGGTGGCCTGACTAATGCCAGTCCTGACCCCCAGCTTCTGTGACGTATTTCTTTCCCTCTCAAAGAAAGTGCTTAAAGTGTAAAGGCTAATGCAAAACTTGTGTTAACACAAAAAGAGCAGAATTTTAGTTAAAGTCACAGCAGAAAGTGCTGTTGCTCAACTTAATCTCTTCTCCAGGGGTTAAAATATTCACATTGGAGACAGCAGCTAAAGGCCTTTTTTTTTCTCAGATCACTAGGTATATGCCTCTGGTCACATTTTCAAAAGGAAGAATGAACCCTGTCTGGTGATTTGAAGTTGTTCCTTCAAAGGTAATGATTTCTTCATCAGCTGAAGTGAGTGATGAGTAGATGCAGGTGCTCCCTGGGAACCCAGACCAAGTCTGTGAAGGGTAAGATCCCTAGGCATGCCCTTCTCACAGGTTAGCTTGTTAGTTCCAGCTGGTTCTCCTTTCTTGTATGAAACTGGTAGGTGGAAGCAGTTTTTTGAAGCACCTAACTTGATAGAGGAAACTTTGGCATCTAGCACTGCAGTCTGTTTTTTTTCTAATATTCAGGCTTGCAAATTGCCCTAAGCAAAGGTGTCATGGCACATGTTTTTTTGGCCGAAGAATGAACATTAATCCATGCCCAGATGCTATGAAGAATTGTGGTGTGTGGTACAAGAGAAGGCAAGATAAGGTCCAGGAACAGTAGTGGGCTATCATCATGACAATCCATAAGAAGCTTGATTTTTGCAAAGGGCTGCTTGCCGTAGGCTTGACTCCATCTTAATTCACTTAAGAGAAAAGTAGGTTTTATCAGCTGTACTATGGCCCTGAACAGTTCCTTATCCAGTGAAGTTTAGAGAAGTTTCTTTTCCTTCCTAGACGTTTTACCTTAATGGCTATAGCAAGAGCATTTAGACAAAAAGGAATCTGGATGATGTATGTCCTCAGACATCAGTTTACATGTGAGGGTATCCCTTATAATTATGTGCAAATTACAGTGCGAATTATGTCCACAATGCCAATAGTCTGAAATGCCTTTATATTCATCTTGTCAATTTAAGATCATTCTAGGCAACTAAGTTTCTAAATGCATTAAACTGAAGGTGAGATGACTTTTTCCATCTGTTAAAGAAAATGAATAAACAAACTCTTTACTGTAGACAAAGCGAGCAAGTAAAAGTCTTAGTAATATTATCTGGAAAATAAATGTCTTGAAATGAGAAATGCAAAAATGGTTTCTTGATAAGCGATGACATGCTAGAATAGACTTTCTACAACCCAAACATTATGCTGTTTGTGAGGTTCAGAATACTCTCACTGCTGCAAGACCAATAAAGTTTATCTTGAATTTACAGCAAATAATCCATCCTTATAATGGGCAAACTTTCCTTAAAGTGTCCTGCTGCATATTTGGAAGCTCTTAGATCATTAGTTTATCTGCACTAAGCCACTTGCCAAACTTATAAATATGAAAGTCTGTCTGCTGAGTCACAGCTTTGGAATCTGCAGTAGCAGTTCAGAAAAATCTATCCTTTAGCTGGTAGAAATCCTGGAGAGCTGCAAAGATGTACAATATATATGCTTTTGAACTGTAAAATACAAAAGGGAGTACTTGTGACAGACCTTTTGTATGTCCATGTTGTTTTTTTCCTGTCTCAGCAGTTAGGTAACTATAAAGCAGCAGAAGTCAATACATAAAATGTCAGGTTTGAAAGGGGGTGTGTGCAAAGGAAGCATTTTAGGTGCAGAGCACTGACTGTACCAACAGTTTGTCCAGTAATATTGGTGGAAGCAAAAGCATGGTTTTTTTTGTCTTTGGTAAGCAACAGATTTGGAACAAGAGAGCATTTTTAACTTGACATAACATTCACAATTTTGTGCTTCCCTGCTGATACTAGACATGATTTACTGAATAGAGAGGGAATAGAATGACAGGAAATGGGCTGGAAAGGGGCTAATGGGGCTCTAGCCATTGAATTACCCCAGCTGGGTTGTGTGTCTATGCAGCATTGTGGCAACCACATACTTCCTTTCTGCTACTTTAGCACAGGTAGGTGTGACCTTGGCAACGTTTCTTGTCCCCCTTTATTCTCTTCAGAACCTGCTCCTTAATTAGAAATCCATTCTTGCTTTGCCTTGCCAACTATGCTTGTAAAATAAATCAGGCATATCTTGTAACCAATGGCCAAGGACAGTTATGTCGCTGAAGTTTCTTCTGGATAGTGCTAATTAAACAAAACCAATAAAATAGGCATAATTGACAAGTATAAGAAGAATGCGAATTTTACAGAATGATAAAAGCTCCAGGGATGATTGCAGTTTTTCCTGTGAATTTATGCTCTCTATTCTGTTAGCTGCTGTTGCAGAAATGTTGAGGTGGAGGTTGAGAAGTGGTACAGTTTATTTTGCAGTATTCTGAAATTCAGTAATCTCTCCATGACAAACCACAATCTACTTCAAAATGCTGATCTTTATGTTATTATTATTATTATAACTATGTGGTGCACCATTTTTATAACAAGTACCTATGGAACAGATTGGTGTTCTATGAAGCCTTGCAATGTTTGCACTGGGTTTCATAAGTATTACTACTTAATATGAAAGTGCAGAGGGAATAATGTTCATCCAAGAGAGAATATGGGGAAGAAAATGTTGTACTTGGCAAGTGCCGAATTGTTTAATAGATCAGAGTAGGCTTTAATGTAGTTTCATACTGTACCCAAATAAATATATTGATTTGAAGGGTAACTTAACCATTTAAAAAAAATTTCCTTTTTTCCCTTTCTTTTTATGTCTAGATTAAACATTTGAGTATGACACCATTAAAAAAAAAAAGAATATTTATCTAGGCAAGTTAATTTCTATTTCTGCTACCTGACTTTGTGATCCCACTGACATGCACTGAAATGTCCCATGTGAAAGGTTTGTGGTAAGACCCTTATCTCAGTTGCCCCAGGGTACATCTAGGGGAACCTAACTCCTGTGGGATTGCTCTAGAATTACTGGAGTTGGGTTTTACACAGCTTAGGGTCCTCTGCACTGGAGGAAACCTATGCAGTGGTGAATAAAACCCCACCTTCCCCATAGTCCTCCACCCTTGAGAAATGTCAGGTGGAGACTTTCTTGACTTTGTACAAAGTGTTGAGTCATTTCCTCAACTGAGTTAATCTTTCTTCAGTGTTCCTTTCCCTTTTTACCCCTGCTGACGTACTTGGCACATAAGAAGCTTTTTTTTGTTTGTATGGCTTCAAATTGAGTCCTTCTGATTTTTGAAAGCAGGGATGCTTTTCCACTGGCTATTTACTTCTCTAGCAATTGTGTGGCGGCAGGTTATTTTTAAGGACACAGTGGAAGCCAGAGCTGCTGGTTCCTTCCTGGATGTTTCTCCTTGTGATTGTCTACAGACTGAGTGGTGGCTTTCTTCTGTAGTTCACACCCAGTCTCTCTTCAAGAAAAGCCATGTTGTGGGGCTGAAGGCATACCTGAACCACGAATCTTAAGGTACTTCAGCATTTGGGGGGACAGAACTGGGCAGACTGAGCAGAAACTACTCTAGATGACCTTATTCACTGCAGGTTGGTCAGTGCTCCATGCAAATCAGCTGGCAGCTAATACAAAATTAATCAGTATGGTTGTTTCCAGGTGGCCTTCTAGTCCGCTGTGAAGCTCTGTGTGTATAGATGTTGAAATACTAACTATGTTGTAGACGTTTGCTGAAAATGTAGTGTGGAAGCGTTCGTTGTCTTACAACATTGTGGAGGTTCTTACACTTTTGTTATGTGTTATCACTTTGGATTGCAGACTGCCATTGAACGGACACAGCTTGCTTTCTTACACAGTGTCCCGGCAACAGTTGTCACCTTTGGGGTGAATGTATCCCCACTGCCCATGCAGAGAGATTTGCCCTCCTTTACAGCAGGATGGGAGAATTCATTTATAACATAGTTATTAGGGTCTTATTTTTGTACCAGAAATGTCCTGAATGAAAAGGTTGAAGTCCAGAAGTCTGCCTGTAAGACATGTGCTCCTGAATGTGAATTTGTAGTCTGTTAATTTATTTTAAGTGTATTCAAGTTTTGTTTCCCTTTTGGCAACAGTTCAGCTTCTCTTTGACTTTAGCCAGAGTTCTGCTTTAGCCAGCTGAAAACCAGCCACTGAGATCACGTTCTGGATTTTCCTGGGTGTTTCTGATGTGCATCAGTCCCTTTTTGCTGTCTTGTAAGTAGCTTTTCTCTTATGCTCTCCTTTGATGTATTCTACTATTTGAGTTCTCTACCACTTTTAAAATATTTTAACACATTCTATAAGCATCTATGATTACTGATGAACTTTAGTTAGAGCTGTGATTGTCTATATACTGCTTCTGACAAACTAAGCAAACAGAGAAGTTCCCCTTTATTTAAATGTTTGAGCCTTACCAGTGTTCTCCTGCTCATTGGGCTTTTAAATACTCTGAAAGTAATTTTTGTCTTTCTAGGCTCTGCTTTGAAACACTGGAGTAAGCATCTTGTTTGGTATAATAAATGCAGTTAGATTAAAAACCAAAAAGGCTCTAGATTATATGTTCTAATTTTGTTCTCTGCCTGTGACTGTTGGTGGTTAGGGAGTTCCCTGCTGAGAAGTACAGAAATGAGTTCTGTTTCTCTGTGGTTGCATCCTTTCCTTCTTCAGAAAGGAAGAGGGATTAATCATCAGGTGAAACTATTCATGTGGGCTTTCAAATGCAGATTGTGAAGTCAGTCCTGTAGAGACATCCCTCTCACAGCCAGGTTTCTGGAGCTCCCTGTGATCAGGAGGAGTCTGAGATGGAGCAGTGGACACAAACAGCTGTGAACTGAGCCCAAAGACTTGCTTGTGCTTAGACCTGGCCTTCACACAGTCCTCACAAATCTGAGGCACTCGTCACAGTTTAAGGAGGAGTGCTAAAACATCCAAGGCAGAAACAAATCTTGATTTTTCTTGGTTTTCTACCTAGCAGAATAAATGAGCAGGGCTTTTGTGGAGGGATAATAAATAATAAATCTGCAGAGATTTATTTTCTGTCAGCTCTCTCCTAAACATCTGTTTCACTGAACAAATCTGTAGTGGTTTTGTTGATGTTCTCAGGAAAAGACTGTGACTCATAGTTTCAAAATGAATATAGCATACAGGTCTGTTTGGTGAAAGGTTATGTCTTTTCATCTGCAATCAAGAAAATTCAGAATTATTTCTTCACTTTTTGGGAGAAAACCACAAGATATAAATAAAAGCAACCTTTCAATTGCTCATTTTAAAGTGCACCATAAAAATGTAACAGAGAATACCAGAGAAAAATGTTTCCCATGGTGCCTGTAGCCTTCTGTAGCTCTTCAAGAACAAGAGTTCAACTACAGAAGGAGTCCCCTGAAATCACACTATCTGCAGTTCTCTGACCAGTTTCATGCAAGACTCTAGGGCGGAGGTGTAGGCCTTACCCATCTCCAGTGTTAAGTGGAATTTACAAAAAGGAAATCTACCATCTCCAAGGGTATATGCTCATAAGGAAAGCATGGCAAACATTCTTCTTATTTTTGACTTTTTGAAGATACAGGTCTTAGTGCAGAAGTAAATGCCGGTACATGAAGAGTAAATGTTTTGAGTACGACAACGACCTCCCAAGGTCTGCACTTGTCAGTCAGTACAATTTCCAGGGTTTTGTTTTTGAAAAGCTCAAGTCCATACCTCCACCAATAAAATCCCATGGAGTTTTCATTAAGCAGTGCAATTAGTTCTGCGTGTTTCTGGGAAAGATGCATCTTTGTAGAATGTATCCTCCAAAGTGGTCTCTGTGTTGGTTTCAATCTGTTTAGAAGTGGAAGACGTCAGGTTGCAAGAAAATTCGCTCAATGGCAATGCCTGTGTATTTTTCTCCCTCTCTCCTTCTCTGTACTTTAATGAGACAAAATGGAGGGGAGAATTCGCTTCTGAGAAATTTGAACAGGAAGAAAAAAATAGGAGAGATTAATTTACACTGCTGGTGTCAGGCTGTAAGATGATTATGCTGGCAAAGCTAAAAAAGGAACGCTCATAGCTCATGGACATTTTAGAAGAGGTCATTAGCTTAGCAGATAGGAAAAAATGGTTTTGAGCATTCAGCAGTTCCTGAATTCACACAGTATGTTAGACAGGTGCATGTACCCACTGGCCAGGTTTTGTGGAAGCTGCAAAATCCTATGAGGAGCTTGTAAGTGTGGTGTTTCCAATTGAACATAAAATCTGAAGGCTACAAATTGTCAGTGCTGAACAATAATATTTACTTATTTAACTTCCTGTGTGGAGTGAGAGTGTCCTGGGGTTGTGTGTGTGAATTTGGTGTGTAGAAGGGCAGAGAAAGAGGAGGGAAGGTGTTTGCTGCCATGGGAGGGTAGGAAGAGGGGAGGCAGTACTGGTGCTGCATCTTTCAAGGGAAGAGAGGGAGGAGTGGAGGTGGAGGATGCCTCGTCCCCTGCAAGGCCTGTGTGGCTGCCAGGATTTGACTATCTTGGTCTTAGCACCAGATGAGAGCACTCAGGAACCACCTTCCTGTGATAAAGCTGAGCAAGGTCCTGGCCTCCTAACATTTTAGACCATCTTGTACCACCAGGGCTGTACACAGGCTCCTTCCAGGGCAAGAAAACCCAGTGATGTGTTTGTGTGCTTGCTGGGAGGAAACCAGGAAGTGAGAACCAAAGGTAATGAAAAAGTCTAGCGATTAATCACTCATCTAATCTCTAGTAAACTCACTTTCCTCCCATTCCTGCGCCAGCTCTTGACTACAAGCAACCAACTTCTCGGCAGCAATTGGCAGGCTCTCTCTTGCCTGGGCCTTTTAAAATGCTCCTGTTAAAGCTGATGTGATTCAGAAACATCATAGTTCCAACAGACCTCTGCACAGTGGAAGTGCACATTCCTTTACAGTTGAAAATAGTTTTCAGTAGGAACATCCTATCCAATTCTGCTCCAAAGGACAGCAAAATAAAAACAGTGCTCAGACAGGTCTTACTTTTTGCTTTTGCTGCTCCTTGTGGAAGAATGGCTCTGATCTGACATGTCAAAGGTAAATCTACCTCTCACTCAAAACATAGCAGACTAAATGAAAAATTAGAAATAATCAAGACAAGGAAACAGAAAGCTGATTGTTAAAACTTTTAAAACCAAAAGGTTCAGTATGTGGACCTCCCAACTAATTTTGTTTCTATGACAAATAGGAACAAGACTTGATAACTTTATTATATTTTGGTTTCCATCCCTCTGCTTTTCCATAAATGTCAATAGTCCACGTAGGTTAAGAAAGTTAAATAAATAAAAGCTCTATGCCTAGTGCCATTCCAGCTAAACCAGCTTGAGGGTCCACTGTACTTCATTCAAGTAATTTGTAAAAAACTCGCTTTGCCTTTCTACTCTTTCATCTTTTACATGGTCCTATATGTACTGGTTTTATTCCGCATCTTAATTATCATTTGGGATAGAATTACACTCTTACTTGGTCCTTATTTGAAGCACTTGATCCAGGTGTTTTGATTGCAGGGCATATTTTCTGAAAGATAATTTACCAAAATGGAGAAGACTCTTTTAAAGCCATCTGCCTTAAGAGGTCATTTTAACTGAATTAATTTAAAATATGTTAATTCAACTGTATGGAAATTATCTGAGTGCCAGCCCAGTACATGCCTTAGAAATGACTGTTTGGTGTTTGTTCTTGAATAACAGGTTATAATATTTGGAGGTGGGGTTCTGCATTTAGGAATTACTTTTTTGAGAGACAGTAATTTACTTCAATTGCAGGTAAGCTCAGGGAGACAATAAAATAATTTCCTTTGTACATTCCACTAGAATTTTGATGGAAATATTTCTGTTTTCCGAAACTAGCCTGTAACCATGAAGCTTTACAATAGAAAGGTTGTTTTAGTGTCCTTGACAAAGGGCATTGGAGGGTAATAGGAATGACTCATACTTCCATAAAATAGAAGTATATTGAAAGGCTAAAGAAATTAAACTAAATGAATCCCAGGTGTAATTCTACTTACTTGTTTAGGCTTGTAACTAGTACAGATCTTGCCTATTAGGCCTATTCTTATAGGAAAAAGAGACACTCTGAAATAGCAGGAAAGTCAGGGGATTTATAAATCACTGTGATCAATGGAATCCTTTCAGCAGAGATGCAGAGGAAATAAATGGAGTCATCTAAAAATGGGAGTGTGGGAGCAAGTGTAATACTGCAGATAAACCCCTTCCCCTGAAACACAAAATTAGTCTAAAATAAGTTGCAAGGAAAAAGTTATGATAGTCTACTGTGGCTAATCATGTAGCCTGTTTGTTTGCATTATTAGACCTCAAGAGATTGTGGGTTTGGGGTTATTTTTTTCTTTTTCATTTATTTGAAATCTTATTTCATTGGTGCTGTTCAGTAGAGCAGGGTGTAGCTAGCTTATTGCCAGAAAATATAAGACAAGATGCTCTCAAATATTTGTGCTCCCATATCCCCTGTTCTTTGGGAAAAATTGGTACATTTTTCCCCCCAGTCTCAAAATGTTGTGGCAGAGTAGTAAATCTGTGACTTGTCTTGTTCCAATTGTTTGTGCCTGTGCATGCACTGAATGATGTGTGGTCAGACCATTGAGGTGCAAAGACTTTCTGGTGCAAAAATAGACCAGGGAATGTATCAGAGACAACTGGAGACAACTCTTATCTCCAAATATAAGTGGGACAAATCAAATCCAGTGAATTGCTCCTGTATGATAAAGAGTATTTTCCTAGTGCTGTCTCCTGTCTGTGTTACCAAATTTCAATAGAAACAACAGAAGCCTTGCAATTAGATAAAGTCCATGCATAACTGCAGGTTCAAAATGTAAAACTATACAGGATATGTTTCAGTGAATTTTAATTGATTGATTTCTTTTTTTTTTACATGTAAGTTAAAGTATATTGTAAATGTGAAGTCTTGTGAATAAAGTTTATTATTCAACTTAAATTGTAAGCCTAAAGGAAGATACATTTCTGAAATCTCAGATTATTTTCTTGCTGAGACACCATGAGATGGGCAGATTTTTTCTACCTGTGATTTTATTAAAATAAGTAAACAGAACTACTACCAAGATTGAACAGGTATGCTCTAGAGGATATGACTTGAGTGGAATTGTATTAGACTAAATATGATGTATGTTGAAGAATTAAAATAAAAAAACAATAGCAAAGAAATACTATATCTGAAGCAAAAACATATTGTAAAGCATAAATGAAATATAAATGGAACTGACAGAGGGTCCAAATTTACAATGCAATTCTGAAGTGCAGAAAAGTCATATAATGTAACTTCTCAAAATGTAGCTGTATATCCTATTGATGTTTCATCTTTGCGAATGTGTAAGTCACCAACATGTCAAGCACAGCAGCAGAAAACTTCAGTAACTCATTAAAGGGCGATTTAGTGCATGAGGGTGACTTGCAGCTGGGGTTAACTCCGTTTTGTTTGTGACACACTTCATTTACCAAATGGCTGTTTTCTGCCTGGGCTTACTAGAAGTCATCAGATTACTGTAAAAAGCACAGTGATCCCTGGAGGTTCATTTCCCCCTGAGGGCAAACTGAACCAAAATGATTTTATAGAACTTTCCAGCATCTGAGGTGGCCTAAGGACATGGTCAATACAAAATTTTTAAGGAGAGAAAATATCTTTTATTAGTTAGAAAAATGACATTGGAAAAACTTTTGGGTAGACCAGCTCTCCTTCAAGCTAAAATGGCTTTGTGCAATTATCCCATAATAGTTCACTTGTATTTGCAAAATCAAAGACTTTTTATTACCTTTGAACTGAGTTAATAAATAATATTTATTAAGAGTTAATAAAATATATTTTATTAACTAACTAAACATTTATGGAGCTGAGCAAACACAATTTTCTTTCCAACATCCTATCCAGTGAAGAATGCCAAATGAAGTATTTTGGACTGGATTTCCAAAAGCATTTGTAGATGAGCCAGAATTGTTCAGGAAACCCAGATAATTTGTGACGTAGAAGAAGTATCTGAAGTGAGAGACAGAATAAATAATCACAGGGGAAATAGTTATGCAGAGCTTCATGATGAAAGCAAAGAACACTGAGACCCCCAAGAACCATGTTTGAGTGAAGTGCTGGGGTCATGTCTACAAGATATCTTATCAGCTCTCAGGCTGGTATTTGCTCTTTGTGAATGCTCACATCAACACTGTACACTAGTGAAACAGCTGAAGCTGTCAGCTGCTTTACCTTTCTGGCCGGTGCTTAAGAAAGCTAGTCAAAGAATAAATGTTTGGCATATTAGATTCACAAACTCATTCATGACAAAGATAAGCAGGCTTTGTGTTTTTGTTGCAGCTTGCTGTCCTAAAGAAAATAGCTGTTTTTAGTAAATACATCAGGACTTTGCTCAATAAAGAATTTGGGGTTAATCGAACTTAAAAGTGCCAGACCATTATGAGAAAGTAGCGATTAATTACTAAGTTGCCCATCAGCATTTGTTGCTCTGGTTTAATTTATGTTGGTGGTTTTGGTTTGTTGTTGTTTTGTTTTATTTTATTTGCCAGAGAGCCAAACCTTTGCTGACATACACAATGCTAGCTTATGGAGCTGTTGACTTGTCTGTGTTGCAGGAAGCATTTGTGGAATGCTGCGGCAGCAGGTGTCAAAGTAGAGGGGAAATGTCCTTTGATTCTTCCCTAAGAATTCCCAGTTTAAAGGCTGAGAAACAAGTTGTTCAGAGAGGCTGGAGGATACGCATTTCCTTGTGTGACTTTGACAATGTGAAAAATCATAAATACAAGTTAACTGAAATGCTGTAGTTGCAGGGCCTCTGCAAAATTAGCCTTTAAAATGTTTCTAAATAATTCCTAAATTACTCCTTAGGTATGCTCTCATGGATGAGCAAACTTCTCCTGGATGTCAGGCTAGATGCAAAGTGTAAGAAACGATTTGGAAGAGTGGAGCTCTGTGGCTGAACTCAGAAAGTTGTATGTAGGTAGGGATAGTCGATATTTATACATTTTGCAATAGAAAACTAAAAGTTTGTGAGGATAAATAGCCAAAATATAAGAGGAAGAATTAGGTTGGTTGGTTTGCTAACATTGAGCTTCATTTTTTATTCCATAGTAGAGAATGCATTTTATTTCTTTCCGGCGTAGCTGATGCATTAGTTTCTTCTCTGTTGAATTGTGTTTCCTGCAAAGTTGACTAAAGCTTGTATCTGTCACTGGTTTTGGTCACTCAGAGACATTTGAAAAGTGACTTACTTGTCTGTTATTGACTGCCTTCAGCTAATGTCACGTTCATTACCTCCTCCAGATAACTAATGATTCTGTTGTCAGTATCATGAGCCTTCTCCTCTCTTCCTTATTTCTTTCACAAGGGAAAATTGTACCATTACTTAGAATTGCTATTAGTTTTGTAATGTGTTCTTCCATACATCAGAGCACTGTACACACTTTGTGTCAAACACAACTCACAGTAAAGCTGTTCTACCCTTTACAGGTTCATAGAGGACGAACTGTACCATGGTATCTGTGCATTCTCCAGAAGCATAAAAGCAGCATGACTAATAACTTACGTGGCTTTTCTTCTCTTTGTGTTTTCCATGAGTTTAATACTGGCTTTATGGAAGTGATCAGAAAATTCAACTGAAAATTTTTAAGTACCCGAAGAAGGAAAAGGTGATTTATATACAAAGTGTTTTCATGCCTGTCCTGGGTTCAGCAGTAGCAGTCATTTTTCTCCTCCTTAGTAGCTGGTGTAATGCTGTGTTTTTGACTTCCAGCCTGGAAACAGCGCTGATAGCACCAGTGTTTTCAGTTGCTGCTCAGTAATGTTTAGTCTGACGAAGGACTTTCTGAGTCTCATACTCTGCCAGGGAGGAGGGGAAGCAGGGAGGAAGCAGACAGGACACCAGACCCAAACTAACCAAAGAGGTATTCCATACTGCAGCACATCATACCCAGTATATAAACTGGGATTTGATCACTGCTCAGTCAGGCTGGGGATCTGTCAGCGGGTGGTGAGTGGTTGTATTCTCTTCCCTTGTATTTCCCTTATCATTATTATTATTGGTGGTAGCAGTAGTGGTTTGTGTTATACCTTAGTTACTGGATGGTTCTTATCTCAGCCTGTGGGAGTCACATTCTTTTGATTCTCCTCCCCATCCCCTCCTGGAGCCGGGGAAGGAAGGAAAGGAAGTGAGGGAACAGCTGTGTGGCTCTGAGTTACCGGCTGACTCAGCTTAAACCATGACAATGCCATACATACCTCATCATGGTGGTGTGACATGCTGCCTTACTACAGTCTTTGCAGCTGCAGTATCTGTGCAAGTGCACATATACACTTTTTAGGTACTGTATAGAGGAGACAGCAAAAATTAAGATATATGTTGCATTTGTCACTGAAGATTAGTGAGGTTTGTGATAGTCATTAATACTTAATAAAATTAATTCCCCATCTTTAACCATTCCTCACAAAAGCAAAGACATTTATCTAGAAACTGGACTTACCAAGGGACAAAATTCACCAGCTCCTATCTGTATCCTACAGCTTTAGCCAACATTTTTAGATTCTATACCCAAATTGATGAGCGTCTGAACAACATGAACAGTATCTTGGACATTCACTCGATGTTTCTAGGAGCACCCAGGCAGAAAACAGTGGAATAGTTTAATCTTGGTATCTCAAGCTGACTTATTTGGGTCTAGGAAAGCCATTCTTGCACATTATCAGTAAGGATGTTTCCCCTGGTTCAAGAGTGTGGAGTAGGTCATATACCCAGAGCAGAAGAAACACACAAGACATTTGTGTTAAATATCTGTCCAGCTTTACACTGTGAAGAACCAAAATTAAAAACCTGTTATACAATATACCAAACTTTCAAATATCATCCCCAAAATATTATGTGTTATATGGGCTGTAACATCCAGACTGGGATAGAAGATGCAGAAGGATTCAGACATGCTTCTGCACTGTAGATTTATTGAGATGAAATATAATTTAGTTTCCCTGTATGGGAAACCAACACATGAACTTGTCAGAGAACAGGCACTAGAGAGGCCATCTCTGTTGGTACAGGAAACCCAAATCATCTGACATTAAATGATAAAAGAATACACTTAGAACTTTCATATACTTAGATATATTGCTTCTGTGTATTAAGAAATATGTGATCTCTTGTCCTTAGCTCCAAACAGAATTGAAACCCCTGTGTTTGTTCCAGATATGGCAAAGACTGCTTGGCTATCTTTCTGTGTGCTTCTCAGTATTAAGCTTATGAGTGTGTTACAGATGTTGTGGATGGGAAAAAAAATGTAACAAATTATTTCTCACAAAAATTGTCATGCAAGTGCCCAGGTTACTGTTAGTCATCATCAAAATCCATGGGCTGTCTTCCCTGAAAGATGCATGTTCCTAGCTTTTTTCCTTTTCTGTGGTCCAGTGATGCTTCAGGATAAAGCATAAGGATTACATAAAGATATGTTCCTATTCTGAGATCTTTGGGAAGAGGAGGCAAAGCTGCCAGGATGCAGCTGCAGTAGAAGAGGATATGAAAGTGTGTCAACTACATACCAAGGAGATGTGGTTTTCATCTCAGTTGCACAGTGGGAAGCACTTCATTCAATAAGGTTTCTCTTCTCTTTACTTAGAAACTACAAACTTTTGGAGTAAAGGTGTTTGGAGAACATATTACTTACAAGTAAATAATAAACTAAATGCAACTGATGGGACTAAGGTTCCTCCTGAATATAGTAATATACTGAAATGCATCTTACAGTAAGAGAACATCAAGACACAAAATCAGTCAGGATCTAAAAGTCCTGCTGGGCTGTTGTATTTTTCAGGTGTTTCTGAGGGGATTTCATGTTTTCCATTTTGTTCCTACTAAAGGGCGTTCAACAGGAAGTGTTAGGGAAGTGTAGCTTTCTCTGGTAGTGCAAGAGACTATTCGTAAGACCTACGAGAAAAGGTTTTGAGAGGAGTGCCCGAATAGCAAGGAGTGATATGTTGGGTCCTTGAGTTGCTTGTATGGAATTGTCAGGAACCTTTTGACATCTCCTGAGGAATAGTTTGTCCTTACAAGTGGAACAAACCCCATATTTTGTCTCCTTGTAAGACAGTAAAAAGATCAGAAGTAAAAAGAGCTTTCACAAATATATACGGTCGTGATTTATCTACTTCCTGACAGATAGGGTGAGGAAGAGATAGCACTGACATTTAATGTGGACTGGGTCACCTGCTGCAACTGAGTACCATAAAGCACTTTTTCTCTTGAGCCTCAACACAATTTCAGGATACTTATCTGTTCTTTTCCTTCGTCATTTATTTAAATAAATTCTCACCAGCTTTTGTGACTCATTTTCCCCCAGGGGGCTGGCTGTGCTGCCAGCAAATTAAGATTCAGAGATTAACAAACTGGCTGCTTAGAGAAAACCCCACTGGTAGTTTACCTGCCATTGCTTTGTCTGAGGACACTTACTTCAATATCTGATAGACACAGGAGTTGGGTTTTACTTTAATTGTTACCAGTTTTCACAAGCAGAGTGTATCTTTCCCCTTTGCACACACTTTCTGTGCATTCTGGATGGTCCTGCAGGGATTTCAGAGGCATATATGAGAAGATTACCCTACTACTCTCAAAGCCCCCTTGGTGCTATGTCATGGGCCCAGTAATGAAGTGTGAAGTTAGTCTGGTGCCATGGAGCACTGGTGGTGTGCTAGCTGGTATGCCAATCAAAACCATTGGTCTCTAATTTTAATAGGTGAGATTTTTTGGGAGGTTCACCTGCCTTCCTACTACTGACCCTGTGGAAACAGCCTTCATCCCTGCTCAACTGTTTTCCACCCAGTCCCCTTCTGCTTTTAGGTGGCCTCGTTTTTGCTATGGAAAAAACAAAAGGAGCAAGGAAAGTACAGAACCTTCTGCACCGAAAGTTTTCTCTATTCTTTTAGATCTCTGTACCATTAGCCTGGTGAGCAGTGATGTGGGAGAAAAATGACAACAGTAACTTTGAATCTGAGAAGCAACTGCATGCCAGCATTGGCATGATGGAATTATCTTTAGCTTGGATAAGGTTACAGCAAAATGAGTTCAGTGAAGCTGAAGCAGATGTTGCCAGCGGGAGGAGTATATTTGGGAAAGTAGATGCTGCGCACACTGTGATTGTTATTTACTCTGTAAGGAAGCATGAAAAATACTGCACATAACTGATGCAAGATGCCAAAAAAGATAGTTATTTCCTGATGGATATATTAAAAAAAAAAAGTTAAAAAAAAAGTTAGAAACAGACAAAGAGTAGAGAAACTCTACATCCTGACCTGGATGTCTTTAGAAAATGCTATTATAGGAGAGCACCATAATTAAATTGAAGAAATGCCTTTAGAACATTAAAGAACAAAATGCCATTAATCTGAGGTACACCAGCAAGTTATTATGAATATGGACTTAAATTTTGATTTATATGGACCTAAATGGACTTAAAGTTTTGGTTTATAATGTCAATTCTAAGCCTGCTGGGGTAGTCCCTCAACTTCAAAATACACTTAGAGAACATCCTGTGCTAGCACACTGGGTAGCCATTAATTTTTGAACCAGTCTTCTCTTTAGTCTCCAGCACCTTAAGTGTAGCATAGAAAAAAACAAAGTGAAAACATAATGGTAACAGCTACATATATAAAAGATGGTGTACTTTTATTATTTTTAGATAGCTACATTTGAGTTGTAGCCACCGGACTCATGGATAATGATCAGCTGATTTTCTGTGTGACAGATGTTCTAGATTTGTCTCTGCACACTTTTAAAATCATTGTGTAAATCAAAAGTTATGAACTTGAAAGCATGCCAGGCTGTGTTCTTCATCATCTTTCTGGGTTGTCTAGTATTACGCAATGCAGGGACATTAACTCAGGGGAGGAAGATGAGCTGGAGAGGAGAGGAAGGGATTTGAAAGTGCACAAGGTGGGTAAAATGAAACTGTACTGCAGAAGAGATGAGTTTCATACTGCATCAGTTGTAGAGAAGATTTTCCGTATTTAAAAGGTAACCGTTTAGTGACCAAAACATTCATGCAGGAGAGAAAAAAGAAAATAAACAAGCCCACAAGACAGGTTTGGGAAAGTCTTTGTTGTGTTTTAATGTTAATGTCATTCTGTAGATCTTTTTGTGATTAACAGAACTGTTTTGCCTCGCCAACTAAATGGCTGGAACTGCAGCAACACTGGTGTTTTGGCCCTGGGAACAAATTTTAACAGCTTTATTAAGCAAAAGGAGATCCTGAGTATTTTCTGTTCTGAAGTGTAATCTATGGTCTCTTTACTTGCTCTCGTGAGCGTGTGGTGAAATATAGTTAGGACACCTACAGTTAAGTAAATATGAACACCCACAAACAGCTATGAGGCTGTCTGTAAATATGGATTCGTTCTCTTTCTTTTGACATTTCTTGTTAAACGCTGACCTCACCCATTTTAATGAATACATAGTATAATGCTAGATCTAATGGAGAATGTTATTATACATATTTTGTACATTTTCTCAAAGTTGCATTCCTGAATGTCCATGTATCATTTTTATATTTTTGCTGCTTATTGAAAAGATAATTTGTACTCTACTGGACTGTTTTCATGCAATACAAGAACTTGTGCTCAATCTCCAGCTCAGAACTTTCAGTTACGGACTTTAGTTAAATTAAAGTGGTTTCTTTGTATGTTCATCATTCAGGCTTGCTGTTTTTACTCATGCCTTTGTTTCTTGCCAAGAAGGGTAGATTTCTTTTATTACAAAGCATTTTGAGATACAAAGAAGATTAAGGATATTTTTTATTGTTGATAGAGTCACGCAGCTGAAAGGCACTTTAAGGGAGAAAAGGAAAATGTGCTTTATAGTAGGAATGCCAGGTCAGCATCGCTAATCAAATTTCTGCCCCTCTCTTCCTGCATATCAGCAAGTCATGTTTGATGGCTGTTTGTCTTAAGTTTTGTGTCCATTAGATGAGAGCACTGCTATTTCCCAACTGTAGCAGAATTTCAGAGAGGGGACTATGATGCTTTGCTTCTACATGAACAACTCTAAAGTGAATAAGACTTTTCTTATCCAGTTCTTATTATAAATACAGCCAGTTGTCAACCAAAAGCTGACAGCCTTCCATTGGATTGGTCTCTGGCCCCATCTGTGTCCCTTCCCACACAAAGCACTGACCATACTTACACAGATAATATTCCTGTTCCCGCATTGCACGCAGAACTGTATTCATATAGAACAAGTAAATGCTGTTTTTTATTTCAGCAAATCTTGTCTAATTATGAGAAATTATGCCCTTAATTATCAGATATTGTTGTGTATAATTCTGGTGTGACAGTCTTGTGATTCTTAATACAGTTGCTAATGGCAGTTTTCACACACTATCCCTGTGTGCCACCTGCAGCTAAGCATCATCACCTTTGGCTTCAGGTGTTCTCACTTAAACTGGTGCCCTGGGGTGTGATCCTGTATCTCTGGGCCTCATCCAACGTCTGTTTTGGTCTGCAGGAGTTTTCCCATTTAGTTCAGTGTGCTTTGAGACAGGGACAGAGTGAGCAGTTGGTTCTATTATTTCAGGATTCAGTTATTTATTATATTAAACTCATATGCAAAAGCAGAAGTTAAACTAAGCTAACAAGGAGCAGAGGAAAACAAATGGTTTGATATCTGCAGAGTGAAGAATTTTTATGAAGTTTTATTCTGTTTTTTTTTTTAGAGTTTTGTTTTTCTTTTTTATAACCTAGTCTTTTGTGAAAGGAGGATGTTATAACCATATTCTAAGTAAGAATCTAAACATGTTTCATAATAAAGAAAACATGCTTTGCTTCACAGAGACAGTATGACAAAATACAGTTGCAGTTCCCTTCCAAGTAGTTACATGACAAAAACATTTAAAAAGAGGGATCAGGCCATAAAAAGACATACAAGTGGCTGGCAGAAAGGGCTGTTGCTGACCCTATCTGCAAGGTTTCTTGTAGATGTAGAGCTGTTATTGTACTTTGATGTGCAAGTGACACCATGCAGAGATTCTTTTATCTTCTTCTGGGGCATAAAAAAAAGCTTAAGCACTCAGTATTGAAATGTATGGCTTTTAATAATGAAAGACCCACTGGGCAAAGACTGTTATTGAGCAGGTGATTAGAATCCATCCAGACTACAGCTGTTTTCTTCTTATGTTTGTTGCAAATGCAGATGTTGCTATGAGGAAAGGAGTCAGCAATGACTGATGTGGAGCCTGTGGTCACAGATTTCGCAGCATCAGGACGGGCAGGCCGTCGGAACGCCTTACCAGATATTCTGGGCTCTCCTGCTGGTGCTGGGACTTCGGACCTGCCACACAAACTGGCTGAGCTCTCTGTTTCAGAAGGTAATGCCTGCACATTCAAGAAACTGACGTTTTCATGCAGTCATCCTTTACTTTCTTCTCAAGACTTCCACCACCTTGCAGTTTTGATGTCAATACTAATGTTTCTTTTTTCATTCAGGATTAAATTCAGCCTTTAACAAACAGTTGCCACTTCTACCTCCTGATGAGATATCCACCTACAGATTCATTGTTCAGCAGCCCAGGGAAAGGTGCTGGGAACTGAATTCCAGTTCCCCAGAGGAAGAGCAAACACAGTTGCATTGCTGGGCAGCTTAAAAAAAACACTGCTCCACCTGTAGAGTCAACTCCTGCACCGAGATAACTTAGCAAAAGACAGCAAGCTATGCTGTTAAACCAATTACAGCTATCCTAACTCAAGCATATACATTAAGAGTGGTTTTTACAGTAATTTACTCCTTCTGGTATGCTTTAGACTTTGCTGTCTGAGATCAGTGTCTTATTTTGCCGTATCCTTTAATTTGATAAGGTGCTCTGGATTTAGCACAAGTCTAATCAACACCAGATTTACTTTTTACTTTCAGGTAGGATTTCAGGGGGATTTTCAGATTCTGGAAAATCTGGTTTGTCGTGCCTATGAAGTGAGAATTACAAAGTTTGCCCTGAGCATGTGTTGCTCCTACTTTTTTACGTTCTGATTTGGAAGTAACTTTTTCCTTTCATGCCCACTGCTCTTGCTCTTGTGACAAATGTCACCACAATTGGTGGGCCCACATCCAGGGGCAACATAGTGGATGACCCATGAATCTGAAGTAAATTACAAGAGGGATTCCCAGGCTCCAAGGGTGCGTGTCCTGCATGTATGTTGCCTGAGGCAGCTACAGGATGTTGATTTTACAGCCTCATGAAGCACCATAAAGGCTGAGGAGCAGGGAATTCCTTTGATTTAAAGTTATTCTTGCTTTGGTGATTTAATTTATGTTTATTTATTTGGGGTTCTGTAATTTAAACCCAACATGGGCCTACTAAACCAATGCTGTCCACATAGAAAGGACATTACTAGGAGGGGTGAGAACTGACTAATGACCACCTCCTGGCTTGAATCTGGGAAAGGGAGGAAAATAAGAATGTCAGTGGGTGCTGGAAGGAGGCACTACTTTTGTAAAAGGAATTGCAAAGATTTACGAAGGAGAGAGGGTGGACATAAAGCAAAAAAAAGGGAAAGATGACACAGTCAAATACCTTCAGGCTGCAGGACGTTACTGAGAGGAACAGGGATAATCTGGAAGAGCAGGTAGGAAGGATGGCAGGCACTATGTCAGAGTACATGTAAGGTAAAGCTGGGAGCCCTGTGAGTCCAGTTAAAACTCCTTTGTTTCAAGCACAGCTTTTCCCCTAGGAATATGGGAAGTATGTCCATACAGATATTCTCCTGGTATGTGCAACTGGAGCACTGGAAATCCATTCTAAAGTACATAGTCACTTAATATTTACTGCTTTGGTTTTCAAATATTCTGGTGCTCTTTTTATTCCAAATAGCTCTTCTGCCTGACACAGTCATGCTCCAACAGGAGACAACTGTTTCCCTTATCAAAGGGCAGGTAGATGAGAACTTATATTATTATTAGTGTCAGGAGCTATGGAAGTGAAGTGACTGGTCCAACCCACTGAAATTTTCATTGCTACATTATGTGTAGCTAGTCTTTGTATTGTTAATAGCAGTGAACCTTGAGGGAGATGCACAGTGTTAACCACGTTAAGCAAAGAGCTGTAGATAAGATCTTCGTGTTAGTTACATTTCAGCATCTGGAACGTTTAGTAGTTGAAAAAAATATACTTTTGAAAGCATGAAAAACTTCTATCTTAAATATTTTTTTTTCCCCTGGATAAAAATAAACATGAAAGAGTGAAAATCTTATCACAGAAATGCTAAACAGCAAAGCATAAAATAAGTACTTATGCCTCCAGACAGAATAATCCTCATTTTCTAATGCCCATGCAATGCACTAAGAAGAAATGAAACTCAGCAAAATGTACTGATGCTTTCTTACAAATGCAAGGACCAGCATGGCCAGGATTTGAAGAACAGTTAAGAGAATGGAATTATGCTTTGCTTCTATCACTGACATATATCTGTGCCAGAGTGTGCCCTGAAAGAGCAGTTTCTGTTATGAGCAGTTTGTGGTAGCGATAATAGGAAGTGAATACAGAAAACACTTAGGTCCACTCTGACTACTAGAATGCTTTTTGGAATTAGGAATTCCAGAAGTATCAGATGGGAATTACAACCTCACTGTGTTGTAAGTTAAACTGCTGATGAGACAGCAAAGAGTGAAAATTCATTAAAATGGAAAGAAAGTTTGGAAGTTTAAATGCTGTGACAGGGAAACTGTGAAACATTTGGGGCTCTAACAGGCATCTCTTTTTGGTTGATTCTAGCTTTAAGAATAAGTTGTTAAAAAAATGAAAGCCATTTCTAGCTGAGAACAAAGAAGCTGGATAAACGAGAAAAGTGGAGAAGATGGAACATGTGGCTATATAAAGTATGCCCTATTTTTTTAATTTTTTTACTCCAAAAGATTCAGTGGAGATTATGGAAAATGGTGAGGAGAGGAGAACTCTCCATCTTGCTTCAAATTTAGCTAATGCTCATTGGATCATATATTTCCTCTCTTTCTAAAATGCTGTCAGCTGCTGTCATAGTGAAAGGTCAGGAACAGGATGTGCTAATACCTTTTGTCTGGCTTAGAAAAGAGACTTTGCTTTATTCTTTATTTATATACAAAGCTCAGAGCTGTGTGATATAAATTTCCATGTACTCTGCAAGCTGCACCAACTTAATGTTCTCATGAGATGAACAGGAGAGATTTTGGCACCAGCTGTTTATCACAGAGCCTAACTCTGAAATGAAAACCATCTGTATCCAGTCTCATCATCCTCTGATGGTGCGTGAGTTTTGGAGGACCAAGATGTTCTACAGGTGGTCTGGTGGGAGGCCGTAAGTGGAACCATGTTAAACAGTTGATTGGTGTGACCAGTGGTCAAAAGGTTGAAGAGGAGCCTGTAAGAAGTGTGAGAGCAATGAGGCTGTACTGGTCTATACTGCACTAATATTAAGCATCCAGCCTCACACAGAAACGGCCAATAGAGGAGATTGCTCCATCTCCTTTTCCTTGACAGTACTGTGCTATGTAATGTGGAAGAGTGTCAAAGTAACTCAGTTCTTAATTTACCAGTATAAAACTCCAAAGCCTCCAAACCTCTGAGCAGACTGCTCCATCAAGTGGTTTCTGCTAAGAAGCTTAGCTGATGAATTGTGTACAGCATTATATATTTGCTGTGATATGTAGAGACCAAGATAATATAAACTTTTTGTCTGTGATATTTCACGCAAAGTCTCCAGCGCAAATAGCTGAAAATATACCCTCTTCAATTATATCTATTAACATTGAAGACAATTCAGACAGATATGCTAAGCAAACCTCTCCTTGCCCCAAAAGCTGTAAGCTGTCAGGAAAATTATTATGCTTTGCAAGGAAATTAAGGCAAGAGGTGTTCCTGTTTCTTAGTGAGGGAATTTGAGCATCAAAAGGGATGATGTTTAACTCCATGCAGTGATCATGTACATGGGATAGCTTTTACTTATATTAGTCATGTAAGCATGCAACTGTAACACATGGAAGAGTGAATTTCCAAATGAGACTTAAAAAAAATTCTCTTGTCTTGTGAAGACAAGGTGAATTCTCCTAGGTATTTCTTGCCAAAGAAGATCACCCAGATAACTGGCATGTTCATAAATTGTGATGTTATCTACCTGAGACCAAGCAATGCTCAGAGGAATGCAATATTCTAACTTGACTTTGGAAATACTGCAGAAAAAAAAAGAATAACAATAATGAAGAGTTATCTCCAGTCTTACAACCAAATGCACACTGATTAGAATGTGCAAAGAGCAGGCAAATCATCATCAACAGGCAACTGCTTTTAGAAAATGCCTTTACAAGTTTTTTATCTGTTGAGTTAATCTCTGTTTCTAAAGCATCATGAGTGTGGTAATAATAAACCAGTCCAAACAGAGATGATCAATGAACCCAAATATTTGGCTGCATTAAAAAAGCTGTGAGAATGTGTGTGGTAAAAATGTTTAATTCTATCTTTTTTTCAGATGAAGGAGCAGAGGGTGGAGAAGTGTCATCATCCAAAACCTTGCTGGAAAGTCAAGAGGAGGAAGGAAAAAGCAGCAATTCCTAAAACCTAAGGACTGCTGGGTTAAGGAAACCAATCAACAGACTTTCCAGTTTCCCTGTGACACCCCTTCTGAAGTGTGGTAGTGACTTTAGCAGCACAGACAAGATTTTGCAGCACACTTGTACCTAGGTGACATTAATGTGGAGCTACTGTTTTTTCTACAGTCATCCTTCAAAACAAATATTCTTCACATCCAAATGGGAAGAAAACTAAAGAATGCATCTCTTGTTTTGGGTTTTCTCATCCTAACTAATCTTCTTTGGCAGTTTCAATTAATGTACCTAGTAGATGTACCATCAACTATGATTGCTTCAGAATAAAAATCCTGTCTCTTAATTTCCCAGAAGAGCTTCTTTCTCTCTGACACAGAGGTATATTCACTCTCCCCACCTTAAGGTGATATTAAGTATATATTAGACTACAGACATTATCTGTAATTTATCTCCTGAGATTTTTTGTTCTCATTAGGCAAATGTAGATGGGTGTGAGAAATAAAAAAAAAAAAAAAGATACTTTTTTTTTTCTCTCTTCCTCCTATCTCTAAAAGGTTTGGTAAACTACTTCAACATCAGTGTTTGCTTTCTAACTGCCTTTAAATCCTATTTGATTATGGCAAGTAATCTCAGTTCTGCTCTTAGCAGTCTTGACACTTCTATCATTTCTGGTTTTAGGCTGAATATTGTAGTTGTTCATGTGTATCTAAAATAGTCATGTTTGTAAGTGATTAAAATTGTTTAATCTCACTGTGGAAATTAAATAGCTATCATATTTTCTGTCTTCTGTTGATTCCTTGATGTTTTTTCTGTATGACAAGGCTTAAACCCCCACAATATGTATTTCTTTTGTTTCATACGTCTTTTGCTTTAACGGTTTGCTGACAATAAAGATGTTTCAGTCATTGTGATTTTCACAAAGATTTTTAAGCAAAGTTTTTTTTTCTCCACTGAAAGGAATTGTTTTGTTATGGAGGTCATGCTCTTTAAAATACTTAGCATTCATTCCCTTATTGTAGGAGACCTAAGATTCTAGACCTAAGGTGCAGGCATGTATCTTTTACTGCAGCCTGGGGCAGCAGACATTTATGTACGTCTTGAAACCTAACCAACACTGACAATCGACTGCTTTAATTTGCCCACACAGTCTCTCTGGTGGGCTGCAGCCAGATGGAGAAAGCGTCTCTGAGTACATTCCACATTTGTCTGGTATTCCATCTCTAAAATATTTGTGTATTCGATAGCTAGCAGAGAGCTTGTAAGAGGACTCTACACACCTACCATTCCTGCTGTGCATTTATTTACTCATTCATGCATTGTCTTCTGGGGACCATCCAGTGAAGGATTCAGTTTCATCCAACTGAGTTCACACATAGTTCCCTCTACTTACCTGCATTCATTTTACAAGTGCAACATCCCAGAACTACTTGCAGGAAAGGTAAGATAGCCTACTCCACTGGAGCAAAACAGGTAGCTTAAGAAAGTCTTGAGTGACTGAACTAGCTGAAACTGGCAGACCAGAGTTGAAAACTGCAGTGGAGAGGGACTCAGAACTAGCTATATTTGTGGTATATTCTCTTATTCTGAGTTGCAGTCCCATTCTCATGTACCAGCCTTCTTTATAGCATCACGGTACATAAAATTGTTTAATTTTAAGAAGTTAAAATGATCCCATGGAATTCAAGTAGCTGAGTATTACTGAAACAGAATTCTTTATATGCTTTAAGTGGAGCATATGCTAAAGTGCTCTTCTAGGTCATGGCCTATATTGAATTCACTTCCATAATTGCAGCATTGGATATATTTAGATTTTCAGTCACTGAAATTTGGGTTACAGGAATAGATATTTAAAGTATTTTGTTAGCCTCAGATTCTTTCAAGTTTTTTATTATTAAAACACCAATTACTAACCAGCTGAATTTAGCAAATTATTCATGTGCTAAATTCCACACAAAAACCATTCCACAGCTATATACATACATGTAGTCAGCTGCTCACAGACATACAGCTGAGGACTAGGCAGAGTGCTCAGTACTCCGGGAAATAGGTGCTTACTTTGTACTTGAGCTATATGAATCTGTCATTGGGAAAATGCTGTGTAGAATGAAAGATTTTCACAAAAAATTAGAAAAACCTCATATGAAGTAAAGATTAACCAGAAGATTTACAATGAAACTCAATTAAAAGTGGGATGAGCATTTCTGATCTCTAAAACATGGGTCACATATTATACAGTCCTCATTTGGCTGCATATTATCTAGTTGCACATTAACCAGTACAGATGCAGACATATTTCTCGCCAGATGAATGTAAAGTCTGTGTCTAAATAATTATTAGTTTAGGCTGCATGAGAGAATTTTTCTGTAGGAAGTTTAGATATAGGAAAGGAATATCTAGTTATGCCCTGGATATTGTCAGTCTTAATGGTTCTGAACCAGCTGTGTATTTCTGACCACCCACTTGCTGGGTGGGAGAGATTGTGCCATATAAACTTTGGTCCAGAAGAATTTATTGGTTCTATATTATGCTTGACTCAGCCAAATGGGGAGCTAGCCCCTTTAATGCTTTCTGGGCGTCTCTATGCCATGCTGTCAAGTAGTTTGGGCTAACTAACTCAAGCACAGCTAAAGTTGGGAAAGCTCTGGTTCATTTTCTTGTTAGTATCTTGAAGATAGGTAATAGTCCCACTAAACTTTTTCTGAGCCTGTAAAGAACAAATTAAGTGCTTCTGAATATATTTTTCACTGAGCCTGTTTATCCAGTCTGAACCATTATCCGGACTATACCACCCTCTCATTAGCTCAGCTAATGGCAGTTGATGACAGAGCATTCTCTTAATCCACAGGGTAACAAAGTTATGGCCCTGAATCAGCAGAATATTTTAAAACATGCTTAACTTTAAAAGCATGCATCTCACAGAAGCCAACAGAACTTCGCAGTGCCTAAAATTAGGTACATACTTAATTACCTTGATAAATTACAACAGCAAACTCCTATTAAGGCTAATCTGGTATTATAATGCATTAATCCCAATTTCCATTCCAGCAAGTATGGCACAGGTAATAGCACCTTTTTCACCATTTTACAGCACTATCCTGGGCTTTTATAGAGCAAAGAAATTCATTTTAGTACCAAACAAGATGACTTTGTTGTCTTCAAGTTTTGGAACTTAATGAAGCAATTACTCATTATTGGCCACTCTGCATATTAAAAAAAAAAAAAAAAAAAGCCATGAAATACCCTTGTGACTTCATTGTGCATACATAAAACAATTTAGGTGCTTTGAATATACAGAAAATTGGCCTCAGTCTTTTCCACGTTATTAAGAAGATAATTTTCTTTGGGTCAGCCCTTCATCAGAAGCTTCATGTAAGAAGTAGATTAACATGCTGAGGTGCATCTTTTGTTGTTATAAACCAGGAAATTCAATTTGTTATCTGGAAGGATGAAATAGTTTTCAAGGTAGGGGACTGATTATTACAATGTTCTCATTTAGAGAGATTAAGAGAAGTAATTAAGCATTTTTTTTTTAATTAAGCTCATTTGCTGTGATTCCTCATACAGCTATTTCCAACTGTGCTATATACCATCATTCTGGTATAATACTGCATAGGCTGAGCTTGGATGGATAAAGTAAGTGACAAAGCAGTTTGCAAAGTGGTATATTTTAACAGAAATTTCCAAATCATTGATAGTACAGCAATGTACAGGCCAGACTCAGTTGCCATTGAAGACAAAGACTGATTTTATACTAACTACAGTGTGAATTGCATCTAACTTTAGTTTTAAGTCATGAGCTACTAATCATACAGAAAATTTCTCCCAACTCACACAGTCCAGGAACATAAATGTTTGGTGGCAAGAGGGCTAGTCATACATGTTTACCCTACTGAAGGACAAAAGGGCAACATCAAGAGAAACATGTATGTTTGTCCTGTCCAAGACATCATATTTAGTTATATGAACCCACAATTTGACCCACAGTGGCCACTTCTGTGTTGTGCAGCTTTCATACAGTGGTGATCATACAAAATAACTGCACGTGCATTAGTTAAAAATGACAACAAAGCAGTGACTAGAAGAGGTTTAAAATACCCTTTACCATCAGTATTCCAAGTATCCTTTATGTGTCACACATAGAAAGAAGAATCAAGGTTTAGAAAATTACTTAGGACTAGTTCATATTCATCTTTCCTGTCTGCTGGTGGTGCTTTATGTGTGATAAAGCCCATCAAAAGGAATTGAACGGACATTTCTGCATGGGTTTCTCCATTGACTTGGCACAGGCTGTATTTCTTGTGCTCAGCGAGCATAAGCCCTAGACCCTTGTGGTGGGGGTCCCAGGGCACTTGCGCTGAAGTCGTCTGGATAGTAATAAAGGGCTTAAACTGTCCTGCCATCTAGTGGGATTTTAGTTTACCAGATAGCTGTGCAAATAAGTGGAGGGAGACAGTTTAAAAGACCTCAAAACCAGTTGGGAGGCATCTGCTTTAGAGCAAAAGAGCAAAGATGGTGGGAGCTGGCCTGGTGGGAGGTAGGCTGTCTCCAGCCAATCTGAGATGTTAAATTCAAGAGTTTCAGTAAGGGTTCAGTACCTTGGTGTCTCTGTGTATTCAGAAAGTTGGATGATGGCAAACAGGAGACGTCTTACATTGCTGGGAACACTGTTCTAATGGCTTAAGTCAGCTTGGGAATCCAATGCTGGCTGAAGCTTCCTCGCCCCACAGGACTGCCTCTCAGATGTATGTGACACTCCTTCCCACTGGCCCTTGGAGCTTACCTCCTCACCCAGTCTGCAGGAGCACACTACCTTGTTCAGAGGCTCAGACTTCTTGGTGGAAACTCACTAACACTGCATGGGCAAAAGAAAGATGTGAGGCTTGGGCACCAAGGAGCGAAGCAGACAAAAGCATTTTCAATCTGCAAGTTCTGTCACAAAACAGGTGTCTAAGTCTGGTTTGCAGCCTATGCAGCTTTAGATGCCCCCTCTGCAATTTGGGCTAGAGTGCCAATACCAGATGACTGGTTTTGACCTTTTTCAGGGAGAACCCAATTTCATCCTCAACATCTGAAACTCTTCTACTTCTGATACTAATTAGCAATAAACGATGAGAGTTGTCGGTTTATTATTTTGGTTTATTTTCCTGTTCAGAACAGTGTGGAACAGTTCATGTGGCAACATAGAATCATAGAATAGGTAGGGTTCAAAGGAACTTAAGATCATCTAGTTCCAACTCCCCTGCTAGGGGCAGGGACACCTCCCACTAAACCATGCCACCCAAGGCTATGTCCAGTCTGACCTTGAACACTGAGGGATGGAACATTCACAACTTCCCTGAGCAACCCATTCCAGTGCCTCA
>JASSUY010009401.1:0-31383 GCA_032466535.1 Forpus xanthops | reverse complement strand
TGTGGTATGGAATACCTCTTTGGTCAGTTTGGGTCAGGTGTCCTGTCTCTGCTTCCTGCCAGCTTCCCCTCCTCCCTAGCGGAGCATGAGACTCAGAAAGTCCTTGGTCAGACCAAAACATTCTAAGCCATAACTATAAACATCGGTGTTATCAGTGCTGTTCCCAGGCCGAAAGTCGAAAATACAGCACTGCACCAACTACTACGAAGGAGAAAAAATGACTGCTGCTGGATCCATGACAGGTACTTACTTTGCAGCATGTTGGTGAGACAGAGCAAAAAAAAAAATTGTAGGAGTCTGTCTGACCTTTTCCTCCTGTGAAATTCCTCTGAAAGAAATAAAAAGAGGCAAATCTCAATATTAACGAAAATGGGCCATCATTCTTATCATTCTGTCACTCAGCAGGTCAGAAGATTATACATTGCCCTCTCAAATCTGTAATACATCTTTAGAAGAGCTTTCAGTAATTTGGAATTACTGTGGTAAAATATCTGCTAGCAGGTACCCTTCTATCTTGAAGAAACTTTGCAGTAAAATTGTATCATTGTGTTCCATTAGTGTACAGTAAGGAAAGAATTCAAGAATATTTCAAACTGAGGTTTTTAAATAATAAATGCCAAAATTCCATTTCCAATATTATTAGTTTATACATAGCTTTGTATTTTAAGATTGCATTTATTTAGTTTTGTTCTGCTGCATGACTTTTGTAATTCCTACACTCATTTAAATCTTATCCATGGGATGCAAAATACAGCTGTGTACATATGTTACTTATTGTTCCTGATCTACCTCTGTGTTAAATGCATTAGCTAAACAATAGAACAAGCTTTAGTATAATGATGTTAAGTCATAATTTCAAAGTACAAAATGTAATGTGACACTATACAATGATGTTTGATTTGAAATATGTCCAAATTAGTACTATATTTTACTTTTGTAATGACTTTAAGAAAAAAAAATCAACAAAAGGCTGAAGTATATAAAGAGTGAAAGTCACTTTCAAAATGAAATGTAAAAACCTGGTATTGTATCTAAGGGAATATAATGTAAAATAATTTTACAAAAAGCAAAGTAAGCCTTCTACAAAAAGTTACTGACATCATGAGACATTGTTTATCCGTTTTCTTCTTCATGCAGTCCAGGATACGGTTGGCTTTCTGGGCTGCGAGCACACATGCTGGCTCATGTTCATTTTTTTATCTACCAGCACTTCCAAGTCCTTCTCCTCAGGGCTGCTCTGAATCTCTTCTCTGCCCAACCTGTAGCTGTGCTTGTGATTACTCCGACCCAGGTGTAGGACCTTGCACTTGTCATGGTTAAACATTAGGCTGGCATCAGCCCACCTCACAAGTATGTCAAGGTCCCTCTAGATGGCATTCCTTCCCTCCAACTTATCAAACAAACCACACAGCTTTGGTGTCATTGACAAACTTGCTGAGGGTGCAATCAATCCCACTCTCCATGTCACAAACAAAAATGTTGAACAAGATAGTTTCCAAAACTGACCCCTGAGGGACACCACTCGTTAGTGTTCTCCAGCTGCACATTGAGCCATTGAGCACAACTCTTTGCATGCAGCCAGCCAGTTCTTTATCCACTGAATGGTCTACCTCTCAAATTGATGTCTCTCCAAGTTGGAGACAAGGTTGTTATGTGAGACAGTGTCAAACGCTTTGCATAAGTCCAGGTAGATGACACCAGCTGCTCTACTGTCCATCAGTTCCACAGCCCCATCACAGAAGGCCACCAAATTGGTCAGGCAGGATTTCCCCTTAGTGAAGCCATGCTGGCTGTCACCAGCAACCTTGTTGTTTTTCATGTATCTTAGCATACCTTCCAGGAGAATTTGTTCCAAGATTTTACCAGGCACAGAGGTGAGGCTGACTGGTCTGTAATTCCCCAGGTCATCCATTTTCCCCTTCTTGAAAATGGGGGTCATATTTCCCTTTTTCCAGTCATCAGGAACTTCACCTGACTGCCATGATTTTTCAAATATGACGGACAGTGGCTTAGCAGCTTCATTTGCCAGCTCTTTCAGGACCCACAGATGAATTTTATCAGGTCCCATGGACTTGTATATGTTCTGGTTCTTAAGATGATCTCAAATCTGATCCTCTTCTACAGTGGGCCTAAAGTCTTCATTCTCATAGTTCCTGCTTTGGCATTCCAAGACTTGGGTGTTTTGGTCAGAGCATTTGCCAGTGAAGACTGAAGCAAAAAAGTCATTAAGAACCTCAGCCTTCTCAAATCCTGGGTAGCTTGTTCTCTCAATAGCTTCCAGAGAGGACCCTCATTGTCCCTAGCCTGTCTTTTATTTGTAATGTAGCTACAGAATCCCTTCCAGTCATCCTTAACATCCCTAGCCAAGTTTAATTCTAACTAGGCCTTACCTTTCCTAACCTGGTCTCTAGCTTCTCAGGCAACATCTCTGTATTCTTCCCAGGCTGCCTGTCTTTGCTTCCACCTTTTATAAGCCTTTTTTTTTCCTTTGAATTTTCCTCAAGCTCCTTATCCATTCAAGGTCTCCTGACCTTCCTGCAGCACTTCCTTCTAGTAAGGAAGTATCAGTCCTGAGCTTGCAGCAACTGATCCTTGAATATCAACCAATGGTCTTGGGCTCTCCTGACCTCTGGGGCTATATCCCATGGAACCTTACTGAGCAGGCTCCTGAAGAAGACAAAGTCTGCTTTCTTGAAATCCAGGGCAGTGAGCTTGCTGCACGCTCTTCTAACTGTTCTGAGGATCTCAAATTCGAGCATTTCATGATCGCTGCAATCAAGGCTGCTGTGAGCATTGTTTCCAACAAGCCCTTCCCTGTTGGTGAGGACAAGGTCAAGCATGGCATCTCTCCTTGTCGGCTCCTCTAATACTTGCAGAAGGAAGTTGTCTTCCACTCAGTCAAGAACCCCTGGATTGCTTGTGCCAGACCGTTAACATCCCTCTAACAGGTATCAGGGTGATTGAAGTTCCCCATGAGAACAAGGGCCTGTGAGTGTGAAGCTGTTCCTATCTGCCTATAGAGCGCTTCATCCACAGAGTCCTCTTGGTCAGGCGGTCTGTAACAGATCCCCACAATAATGTGTCCTATCGCTTTTTTCCCTTTAAGCCTGATCCACAAACTCTCTTGTCAACTCCTCACCTGTCCCCAAACAGAGTTCTATACTCTCCAGCCTATCCCTAACATAAACAGCAACTCCCCTTCCCCATCCACTGGGCCTGTCTTTCCTAAAGAGCCTGTAACCTTCCATTCCAACACACCAGTCATAGAAGCCATCCCACCATGTCTCTGTGATGCCTATGATATCATACCCCCGTAGACTTGCACATATCTCTAATTCCTCTTTCATGTTTCCCATGCTACGGTGTTTGTATGGAGGCATCTGAGCTGAGCTCCAATTGAAGCTGGCTCTTTGGTTGGGGCAGCTGGAATATCTCTGCATTGCTCTGAACATTTATTATAGGTGCTGGCAAGTGACTGGGTGTGTTGGGATGAAACGATGCCCCCCTCCCCCAACACATCTAGTTTAAAGCATCCTTGACCAGTCTGGCAAGTCTCCTATCAAATCCACTCTTCCCTTTCTTTGTCAGACCACCTCCACCAGCCCCCAGTAGACCTGACCTACTAAATTGAGTCCCATGTTCTAGGTACCCAAACCCCTGACTATAGCACCACCCTCCTAACCATTTCTTAACCTGGCCAATCCTTCTAGCCTTTTTAAGGTCCTGTCCTGTATCTTAGAGAATTGACAAAATGACAGTCTGAGCTCCAAAGCCCTTAACCACCTCTCCCAGAGCTCTGTAGTCCTTCTTTATGTTCTCCAGGCTACTGTTATCTGTATCAGTAGCACCCACATGGATCACTAAAAGTGGGTAATAGTGGGACTGACTAGAGCAGGCAGCCTCTCTGCAACATCCCTGATCCGAGCCCCTGGTAGGCAACACACTTTCCTTGAGGCTGGGTCAGGCCGAAAGATGGGTGCCTCTGTTCCTTTCAGAGTAGAGTCCCCTACTATTACGATCCACTGCTTTTTCCTGGCAGCTCCAGTAATGATCTTCTTTAGCAGTGCACTGACTGGTTCTGGCTGGTGAGAGCACAGCAAAGGAGTTCTAGGTGGGGACAACAGATTTAGGAGGAAGCCCCTTGCTTTTAATTGTCCTCTTCCTCCTTTTTTTTTTTTTTTTTCTTTCTCTTCTGTTACTCTTTCCCAGCTTCCTGGGTTAGCGGCCTCCTTTCCTGCATGAGCGACAGTGGACGCTTGAGGCCCCTGCACAGTCTGGTCCTGGAGCAAGCAGTGATGCTTCCTCTCAGCTTCCTTGACATCTCCCAGCCTAGTAACAGCATCCCACAGCTCAGCCACCTGCTGCAGAGGACCTCCATCAGGGAGCAGCGAGTGCAGCCCTGCCCATTGTGTACCCTGTGTTCAGGAGAGCAGTGCAGGCACTCTCTGCACCTCGAGCTCTGCACTGTATCGTCCCCTCTCACCAGCTCTGTT
Organism: Forpus xanthops; assembly: GCA_032466535.1. Classification (NCBI taxonomy): domain Eukaryota; kingdom Metazoa; phylum Chordata; class Aves; order Psittaciformes; family Psittacidae; genus Forpus; species Forpus xanthops. The sequence goes on along the minus strand of JASSUY010009401.1, from coordinate 26,890 downwards.
TGGGTGCCTACGATGGCTACTGCTGGGGCAGCCAGAGCAGAGCTCCCAGTCCAGATCCTGGCCATATGGCGAGTGCTCACCATCCCACTTGAACTGCTGTGCAAGCTGCCTCCATCCCACCCTGGTGACTCCCTGTTCCTGGGGCAGGTTTTTAACCACTCAGGGTTGGTGCCACCTCTCCTGACACCACACCGTCTGAGTCAGGTCTTCGTGTTCACTGAGCTGCCGGCTCCTGGGCAAGTCCTGTCAAGGATTTGAGGCCCCCTCGGTGCCTGTTGCTGTTCTGAATTGAAGCTCCTGGACGCCAAGCCTCCCCTCCCTGATCAGGCGCTGAAGGCATCCTCTCTCGAGCTAGTCAAATTATACAGGATGTCAATTGTTTGGGCTTCTTCATGTTTATTTGGAGAGTTAATAGGCTTTCTATAAAGAGTTTTGGCAATTGTTAGTTTATAATTAGAACTATTGTTTCATGATCAATATATGACTATTTGAAGTGGTAACTTTTTAAGATGTAACAGAAATCCAATTCCCATTTGTTATGGTTTAAACCCAGCTGGCAATTTAGCCACACAGTTGCTCACTCACTTCCTCCCCTTTTCTTCCCCCCCAGCTCCCAGAGGGATGAGGAGGCTATTCAAAAGAATGTAACTATCACGGGTTGCTATAAGAACAGTCCAGTAACTAAGGTATAACACAAACCACTGCTGCTGCCACCAATAATAATAATGGTAAGGGAAATCACAAGGGCAGAGAATACAACCGCTTACCACCTGCCAACAAATACCCAGACCCACCCGAGCAGTGTTCTCCCCCTTTCGGGTAACTGCCTCAAATTTATATAGTGGGCATGATGTCCTGTGGTTAGTTTGGATCAGGTGGCGTGTCTCTGCTTCCTTCCGGCTTCCCCTCCTCCCTGGCAGAACATGAGACTCAGAAAAACCTTGGTCAGACTAAATATGACTGAGCAGCAACTAAAAATATCAGTGTTACAAGTGTTGTTCCCAGGCTGAAAGTCAAAACCAAAGCACTGCACCAGCTACTAAGGAGAAAAATGGCTGCTACTGCTGACACCATTAAGCCTGTGTGACAGCTAATTCACAGAGAATGGTCTGAGATTCCTGGAGAAAAACATAAAAATGCCTTGGACTGCTTGTTTTGTTAATTTAAGTCATTCTGAAGTGGTGCACTAAGTTTTCAGTCTGTTCACTAAATCGATCTTACTTCATGAACACCAATAGAATTTACAAGGCTGCTGCAAACAGGAGTGGGATTTCCCAGCTGGCAGATGGTCCCCTGCAATTGAATTTCTCACACACTGACTGCTGCATTTTAAAGACTTTTGCATATGAACAGAATTAGATACCTAATCTTCAAGTCCCTTGGATATTTAGCTTTTGAAATAGCTTAAAGCAATAAATAAAATACTAATATTTAATTGAAAAGAATGACCTCTCTTGATCCATAGGCCTCAGGCCGAATCTGATTCTTAGCTTAATCTGCAGAATGCCGTTCAAGTCAATAAGGTTGATAAGGACATAGCTGAAATATCAGCTGACTAATTTTTAAATAGCTGCTTAAGTGAGATTTACTTTAGAAAGAATTTGAAACTGAGCAAGATTTATTTTTGACTGAAGAATGTCTCACTTTTTGATATTTTTTTTTTTTTTTTTTACCAACCATTTTTAATTTGTTAAGCATGTCAAAAAGTGAATCTTGTAGGACAGAAAATAAATGGCTGGAATTTTTAATGAAAAATGAAGCTCATTCTACTTACACAAGCAAATTTACTCATGGAATTTCAGAGGGCACTGAACAAACACAAAAGTTAGTAAGAGGAAATTGGTGTGATAATAGAAATTGTCAAACAAAGCAGAAGTCTATGTCTCACTGTTGCCCGGTTAGATATTAGAATGTCAGACTTAAGTAAGAGTAGAATTTCATCAATGCTGCATTGGTTTTAATATGATTATCATGAATAAAACTCAGTTTTCCATTCTGCACTTTCTTCCTTCTTTTTTTTTAAGTTTTAATCATATATGTAATTCTGAAAAATTCTGAAATATGATGAAGTCCTATCAGAGTGAATAACTAGAAAAATATCAACTGCACACCCTAAATATCTGAGGTGATGTTAGAGCTTTTGGGTGGCACCTGAGAAAATTTTCACCTGGGAATGTTAAATCAGGAGTACTTAAATTTATTTGGCTTCATTCATGCCAAGGATGTAAATTCCTGGATGACTGGGATACTGGTTATTCCAACATGAGACATTTTCACACTTTCACTGTTTCTTGTTGAAGCCATTTCATTTTAGGTAAATACTCTGCATTCTTTGGTAGAAAGCTTTTTATGTGTTTTTTCAGCATCCCTAATCATTAGACTGAAGTTGTTCTGTTTGTCTTTTTTTTTTTCACCCAATGCAGTTACAACATTTTGTATAACATGGAAAAGCCTCTGACTGAAGGATGCTTGAGTGTATGCAGAAAGATCGTCTCCACATCTAGATCAGCAAAATCTTTCAAGGTGGAAGCTGAACTTGCTCGTCTGATTAAATTTTCCAAATCTCAAACATACTTTTTGTGTGTAGTTAGCCTGGGTCTTACAGGCATAACTTACTTTATGTTTTGTAGTGCTGGAAAGTCTTTTTTTGGAGGGAGTGTGTGAAGGGGGAAATACTTCTGAGAATTTCTGGTTTTCATGTAGTTTAATTTTCAGGTGAAAAGTCTTTGTGTTGGAAAATTTCCAACAAGCTCTAGTTAAAATATTAGACTGTGATCAAATGTCTTCTTATCTGTGATGAAGCATAGCAAAACCTTGTTGCTGTATCCAGCAGGATAAATAAGGAATTTGAATCAACAGAAAGATAATTTTGTGTCTTAACTCTTCTTTGGAATCCCTATATAACTTTATACCCTCTAAGATTCTTGAGGCAACAGAAGCTATTTCTGAATTATTTTTTTGCAGCCTTAAACACAGATAAATTTTAATCTGATTATTTTAAAAATGCAATTTTTAACTTTCCATCTCAGCTTACACAATGATGTGTCATGATGTTATATTACAGATTCATTGGGGAATACTTGAATGGTTGTGGAATATCAGCACTCTTCACCAAAACATGTACAGCGCCTTCTGGATCCAGAGAAGTGATCTTGGCAAACTGATCTCTTAATACTTGAAAAAATAATGATCATTCTTTAAATAATTTACTATATTCAATTAGAACATTTGTGATTTTTATGGTGGTTTCCTCCAGCAATTTCACTCTTGTGCAGTACAGAGCATACCCCCTACAAATATATAAATAAATAACAAGCAGTGAGATGGGAGCAAAAACTTAACTTGCTCTGTTCTATCTTAGCCTCCGGCTTATCCACCTACTTTGCTCATAATAGATCACAATTTTTTTTAAGTTTCAGGCACTGTGAATGAAATGACTTGCTACGTTAGTCTGTTAACCTGAAAGTCCCAAGAAAGTCTGCTTTCTAAAATGCAGATATCTCCAAAGTTAGCTGGTTTAGACAAAATATTTCTATTAAACCCTCCATAAAAAGCAAAAACAAAACCAAAAAACTTTTAATAATCCGTTGTTCTAAGTTACTTGCCCAAGGGCAAGTAGGATTCGTCTATGAAGGGATTTTTTTTTTTTTTTTTCCCAGTTAGGACAGTGATTTATTAATCTTTATGTAACTTGCCATGCTATCCCTAGTGATATGGAAATGTTCTTGGGCTTATGACACTTTATCTGTAGCTAAGAATTGACCTTGGAGCTCCCTGGTGAATGCTGTTTTTCTAGCAGGCTATAGTCCAGTACTACTGCAAAAGCAATTGGTAGGAGGAATCTTAAAAGTTCTTATTTTATGTCCCTGCTTTCGAACCATCACTATTTGTAAATGCATCTCACCCCAAAATGGAAATTTATGTTTTATGTAAATGCACTGCTATTTCAGGGGGTATGTTAAGAGAAATTAAGGTGCTATTCACTGCTGCTGGTGTGACTTGTGCCTCTTTCAGAAAGAGCAAGCCTTGCCTTAATTTTTCAAATACCAGTATTCTAGGTTTGATTGTGAAGTCCAAATTGATTTTTGAGTTATTTTTCTCTATATTTTAACATCTGGGTTCAGTTTCTCAGTAATTGTATTTTTTTATCATTATTTGGAATGGAGTCTCACTAAACAACTTTTACATCATATGTGTGCAGAACTGCCATCATTGATAGAGCTCTGTTTCCTTCCACCTCCTCCCTCACCCTTGATCTTTCTGTCTCACCTACCTACTCTATCACCCAAAGCAGTGCGAGATAGCTTTTTCAGGACTAGACTCTTTAAAGAAATACTTGAAAAGAAGGCAACCACTGAAAAAAAAAGACTAAGAGTAGACAACTGAAGGTTGAAGAACAATGAAATTCTCTGATTCATCTTTTACTTCATATATCTCATCTGGCAAACAATGCTATGTTTTCTATTAATTTTATTTCTTTGACTTGCTTTATTTTGTAGAGACTAAAATCAACTACTCTGTATTTTACAATCTGCCAGTACCTAAATGCAGCTGCGCAGTTTACCATAAAAAGAAGGATGCACATTGGAGGTGGCTGTGGAGAAAGGACTTTGACTTCAAATTATGCAAATAAACAACAATACCAACAATATAAAACCAAAGCAATGCCCCTACCTGCTCTACAGTTTTCAGATGAGTGCCATGTTATGCCACAGCTATGTCTTGAAGCCAGAGCGGGTACTGCTGTAGCAGTAGTTCTCAATTGCCTGCATTATATGGAAGCTGAAACATTGCCCTGAGAGTGTCAAAGTGTTTCAGAGTTTGTTTGTTTTTTCTTATGTCTGTGAAACAGGAAGAATTGCCACTTGTGTGGGGTTTAATGATTATGCTCAGCTACAAACCAGAAGACTAATGCAGATCAGAAAGTTCTCATACTCTTATTGTAGCTGTATCCAGTATGAACAGCAATAAAGTTAGTTTTTACAAAGGCTCAAGTTCTCTGAAATCCTTTTAATTTAAAGGTTTGGGCTTGAGAAAAAAAAAAAATTAAGATTGAGGCATGTAAAGCTCCTAAATTGAACTGTGAGATGGAGAGAGAGGAGTGGCATGAGATTCAGCAGGGCATGGCTAAGGAAACAAGGAGTACGGCCATTCAAGTCTGAATGGATCAAAGTATTAAAACTCTTTTGCATTAGGTGTGCAGTCTTGTAATCAATAAGATGTTTAAGACAATGAACAAAAACTTCAATACTGAATATGTTCTGATTAGTTCAAGTGCTAAAACATGCTATTACATTCTAAAACTGCCTGACCCTACACAATTGCTTTACAGCAAAGCCTGCAAACGCAACAATGCATTAGTCTGATATCCCATATATGAGTAAGGATGCACAAACCTTTGCTTAATTGAACTACAAAATGGAATAGTGGCTTAAACAATGTGTAAAGTCTTGGATATCAAGAGAAACTCTACCGACGAAGATATTTCTGCACTCACAAATATCTACTAGTTTCAGCTGACTCCATCAGCAGAATTTATTTCTGTGTTTTTCTTACTATGCCATAACCATAGAATAGTTCATAGAATAGTTAGGGTTGCAAAGGACCTTAAGATCAACTAGTTCCAACACCCCTGCCATGGGCAGGGATATCTCACACTAAACCATGACACTCAAGGCTCTGACCAGCCTCAATTTCTCATTAGGAAAATGAAATAGAAACACAGCAAGAGGAATTATTCCAGCTATTTTGTGCTGCTCTATTTATGAAAAAAGTAATGCAGTGGGGCTAGGAAAAATGCAACCTGTCTTGAATTTTAGGTAGAAAAGTGAGCATAAAAGTGGAGGAAATAAGCTTGAAAGATAGCTGAATAGATAATAATGTTATTGACCATTATACTGACATGACTCCTGCTATTGCTTTGCCTCTGCATCTTCTTGACAGTCAGACCAGACTATTAGAGAGCAGTTTAAACTAAACTTCTGAAAAGGAATAATCCAACTTAAGAATTCACAACTATTGCTAGCCTTAATGCATTTTGCCTTGGTAAGAAGGCTAAAAATATAGTGTGGAGATACACAGTGTGATAAACCACTCTATGCTAAATATGTTTTACAAAGCAGCCACACAAACCCAACACTTGAAGCAATCCTTTGAGTAAACACCATTATTACTACCAGTTATGCTCAATTTTGTGTATTCAAGCAGCCTAGGGACCTCATGTTCTAAATTGGGGGGTTGATGTGTGGAAGGGAACAGACAAAAAGAATTATTATTCTTCTCTATATAGGGAAATTTGTCAGGTTAAAAGTATGCAATTTGGTACAAAAATATAAAATAAATCCAGATTATCATGCCATTTCCTCAAATTAAAGTCCATTTTTACTTCCAGTGAAAAAACATCTTTGAATCATATGGCTAATTTTGGTGGTGGCAGCAGCAGGCTTTATGGGACAGGTATAGAGTTCTTGAAGTCACAGTATTCTGGTTCTATGGTTGCTTTGAATATGCATTAATTCTATCCAAGTCTTTCCTTAATATAAAATGCACTTAAGAGCTTGATTAAAACTTTTTCAGTTATATTTGCTGGCAAATTCTCCACTCTGTCTAATAACATTTCATCCTGCCAGCATTACTCAGTTGCAAGTAGAATGAGCCTACTGGAGAGCAGACATTTACTAGGCAAACCATTCCCATAGAAAAGGTCATGAATAACTTTAGTCTGGAAGTAGGAAGGGTTGCACAAAGTTTGCAAAGACTGGCCAGATGGGATACACCACTTTTGAGAGAGCATCCTGATTCACCTTCGTAGTCCTATTTCTTGGTTTACTGGTCTGGATTTTCTACCCACTGAGTCACCAAGATTGCATGCTGAGCACTTATACAGAGGATAAAACAATATTCAGACAAATGCACACAAGATGAATGGATTATTTCACTTAATATTGTGAAGCTTTTTTGACGAAAAGTACAACGAAGAAGATACAGAGGGGATATGATATTTAGTGACATTTATGTATGAAGAAATTACTATTTGGATTGCTAAAACCAAAAAAACAAAGATAAAAACCAGATATGTTGCTATGTCAGTAGTTAATTTAATCTAGGATTAGAACTGATTAATGAAATGCTCAGCACAGAGGGAGATACTATTTTCTAGAAGAAACCAAGGCTGCTACAGAGAGACAATGACACAGCTTAACAAGCACTTTTTTTTCTAGAATTTAGAGAAAATGTAGGACTGTCTGCATTAGAGGTAGAGAACTCACCTGGGGCCCTCAGAAGGAAATGTGAAGGAGAGAGTGAATCAGTAAATGGGTAGATGCAGCAAAAAAAAAAATGCCACATAGCTGTTAAAGGCTGCAGTGATGACTAGCACTGCCACCTCTAGCACTGGGCTAGGTGACTGTAAATCATGGTGAAAATTTCATCTGGCTAGAGACCATTGTGTAACTCTTAGATGGAGAAACATTGCAGAAGTATTTTTCTCTTAATAAGATTGTATAATGACAATTTGACATGCAACTAATTGAAGTGACTTAGTTCCACCTGAACCATGGAACTTTACATATGAAGCAATTAAGAGGCAACAAGTAAAAGCTTCAGAACACTATCAGTTTAACCTTTATTTTCAGAAACATTATGAACTTTTATTTCTTGAGACCAGGCTATGCATTTCTCACTAGTACTGTCCAATCAGTGGATACTGACACACTGCAGTATTGCTTTTTATTTTGTTTTTTTCCACAGCTTAAAAATGTAGTGAATAAATTTACTGCTTGAGGAAGTTTGTGAATATCATTACCATCAGGCTGCTAAACTGAGATACATGCAAAGGGAGCATGCATAAAGAATAATCTTAGTGAACTGAGAAAAGACGTGCTTTCTTAAGCAGAAAAATATTTCTCAGTGAAGTACATGTTTCAGGTCACTACTATTGAATCAGTGAATATAGACTTGACCAGCAACAAATCTTCCACTAGAGTACAGTTGATCAACTTTAGGTTAATTCCCACTTGCAGTAAAAGAAGCCATCTACAGGGACATAAGTAAGAAGTGGGGAAAATTTTATTACATCTCCAGGTGGGATTGGATATATATATATATCTAACTTTCTTTGTGGAAATGGGAGATTATGGTTCAATTCTCTGAGGTGGAAGGGGAAAATTCAAAGTCAACCTCCCACAACTTAAGCAAACCATATGATATTGAGGTCAAAAAGAGCCAATTTCTCTTTGATCTGCTCTAAATCTTTTGTTAACTTCTAGTTCAAATTGTATCACTTTTAGTGCATTTTTACTAATACATTACTCATCACAAATCTTTTTCTTTCTTGAAAGCTTACAGTTTGAAGAAGGGCAGGGGATACACATATTATTGTGAAAAGGGAAAAAAAAGTACACGATATTGAGGGTGAAAATAAGCTATACACTTTGCAGTTTTAAAGTATTTAGGTTGAATACAGGATGAAATCTTGATATTTTACAATTTCTAAAAAAAAGTAATGATTTCTACTTTAGTTTATTCAGAAGCCTCCCACCCCAATAGTTTTGGCTTGTTGTGGGCTTTTTTTTAGCTTAACAAATGCTCTGTATGCAAACACTCCAGCTGTTATCTTTCAATACTTTGAAGGGATGTAAGTTATGTCATCTTGCTCAGCACAGTGCTGTAAGAGATACTTATGATTTATTACAATGAAAAGCTGTGGATGGAGTGGGGGCAAAACAATCCACACTGGAAACAAATAAATAAAAAAAATAGAATGAAAGAAGGGTTTATGCTTTTACTTTCCACCAAAATGCCTTGGGATGTGAGATCGCATAATGCAGCAATCAAATTTCTTGAAAGGATATGACTCTTCTAAAACACTGAAAGTCTCAAGAAGTTTATTTCAAGTGTCAGTAACTTAACATATTTACATTTTCAAAAACAAGAGTTCCAATTGACTGAATTATTAAATTGAATTACCCAAACACTTCACTAAGGATGCATCCATGTACTCTTTCTACTTTCAAGAACACAGGATATATTTTTTTAAACAAGAGAGAAATGAAAATATTTGTTACAAGGGAAAATTCAGGAGGCAAAAGGGAGATAAAACTACTGAGTTTGTAAGTGTATCAAAAACAAACATTAAAGTGAAAGTTACTCTCAGACTACGAATCATCTCTGGCGGAATTCAGATATATGCAGAATCAAAGTGGGTTATATCACCAATTTCATGGAATTCCACATATTGTAAATTTGTTGTTAAAAGCCTAGGTTGGTCAACAGTGAAACATTTGTGGATGAAATGAGCTAGAGAAATGTATATCCTTTGCGACTTGGGGATGTTAAATAAACATTCTCATGCACATATCAGCAAACTGTGCTGCTTTTTCTCTTTGAAAATCACTATGAACGGACCAATATTTTCTTGAGTTGGATAATGAGTATAGAATATAGTCTGACTGTTGCAGAAATGCTTTCCATCTTCTTTGACAGCTATTCTTTATCCAGTACTAAGTATTTAAACTCTCCAGCTGTTTTAACTGAGCATTTAGGACAGGTGGGTTTCCTGATTAAGTAAGATAAATAGTGTCATTTGGACCAGCCTGTCACTAGAACTAATGTACATGAATCATGTATTTGAATACACCTGTGTGAAGAAAACCAGCACAAATCTTAGGCATTGTTTAAATTCCATTTTTAAAAGAAAAGTGTATAGATGTTATCCAGGCCTTAAACAATCCTAATACAGAACTGGTTCCCTTGTACGGTGGAATGCTTTTTGTTGTTTGATTAACAGTCACTGAGTTGTGACTGGATCTGCATGTTTGTGTTTTTTAGAATAATCACTAAAACAAAGAGATTACAAACAAATTAAAACTGCATCTAACTAGTGCTCTCGCTGTCAGGATTTCAGCTCTTTTCTAAGAGTGACTACTCTGCAGAGGTCTGATACATGCCAAGTAAATTACTACATCCTCAACTAACAGTAGTCTAATGACCTATAGCATAGCAGCAAAAGTTTTCAATGTATCCAGTGTTATACTTCAGTGCATTTAATACAATCATGATCTTTCCTTGAGTCGTTGTTGTGCCAAGGATTTGCAGCAGTAGCAGAAACCTTATACATTTTCTTTTGGTTTCGCCAAAGTTTTTGTCCCTTTTAAAAATCCAAATTAGCTAGAGCAGGCTTTCTGGAATAAGTATGCCTACTGCTAAGCTAAAAAGGCAAGATTCAAAAAAAGAAAAAAAGCACAGAGAACCAAAACACCATAAGGTTTGCCTGTAGATATCACAGTCTTGAAGTTATTTTAAATACTGAGGCCCTAAAGATCCTCAAGTCTGGGCTAAAAAAAAAAAAAGTATACATGTGTTTTCATTTGAACACAAGCTGCTGTGTTTGATTTACCTCTGAAACAGATGTGTTTTGATTTGAAGTTAGGCTTCAAAGGAGAAGCTCAACGTTCAATAGAAAATATTTTTCTTATTCAGAGTAGAGATTGAAAGTGTAAATTTTGCTCTGAAAAGATAAAAATGAATCCTTAATGTTCCATTCAGAAATTTAGAAATGGTTCAAGAAAATTATAGCTGAGAATCTTAGGCACATACCTTCAACTGATCAAGTCCACAATGTTAAGATGTAACATGGCTGTGTTGATAATTACATATCTTCATTCTTGAAATGCTCAAATAACCTGTCTGCAAAGTTTTTCCACCAGTTTGACTTAATTTCCCCTGTGTGGAGTGCAGAAAAAGTCTGATCCTTCTCCCTTGTTCTTCAGCTCATACACTTAACATCCATGATAAACTCCCTGATATTTTCATCTGTGTCTAGAGATCTTCCCTGGTGCATACATATGTAGGTATCTTGCTGAAACCTCTCTTCAGTTAAGCCCAAGCCTAACATCCTCCCCCAAAAGTGTGAGACACTTAGTTTTGCCTTTTGGCTTTGCTCAACTACTCTGTGCTGCAGCTTTGTTAGTGTTCCTTTCTGCTTCCTTTCTGTTTGTGCTTTTTACAAGCACCCCTTTTGATTTTCCTTCCTTTATACTTCCTCAGCTTCTCAACCAGTTTCTTCTATGCTCAGCCTTGCACTAGGACCTCCTATTTTACTCTATTCTGCCAAATGACTTCCCAGTCTTCCACCACATGGAGGCCACCCTTCATCCAGAAGCCACTTTTACCAAGAATCTAGTTCCATTATTTACAAAAAGGGAAATCTGAATTTCTCCTAAATTATGATTTCCAGGCACACATCCTGTTTCCCATTATGACCAATATCTTGTATGAGCAATGAGCTGGAACATGGTTATGAACATCAAAGTTTCATTCCATTTTAACTCTCAAAAACTGTTATAGATATAAGTGTTATGGTCTAGCTGTATGATTGTACATCCTGGTAGACACAGAGAACGCTGAATTGTTTCTGCATGTGAGCAGTCAGCAAGAATAGATTTATAACCATGCCCTTAATAATATCTGCTTCTCAATCCCTTTGGCAGATATAGAAATACTATGTCTATGTAATATTTGGAGAGACTGATCTCATGTTATTCAGAGTCGAGCTGGATTAAGGATGCAACTGTCTGTCTCACCTTTAACTTTACACCTTATTTACAGTGCATTTCTGCCTTTTCTATCTTCACTGTGAAGACAATGCTAGTGATAAAGAACTGACAGGCATCTATGTTTAACGATTCTGTCTTTTAGGGATGCTTTCAAGGCCTGTATATAAATGAGCTTTGAAGTCAATTTTACCACCTTTCTTTAAGTATATATGTAAGAGTGGTTTATACTTAAACAGGAATTTTACCTTTAGCTATATGCATATAAATATCTATTTCTACAAAAATTGTAGTACATATATTTTATAAGTATAAAACTAAATAAACCTATCTAGAAGTGTATGCTCTTGTATATTGCATGTATAGCTTGCTATTCATCTCCACCATTCAAAGAGTTTAACTATTTAATATCTATAAATAAAGAAGTAACAATAGAATCCCATTTTATATAAATCGATGTCTTTTGCCTTAAGCATGAATAAACCTGGACTGAAAAGAAATGAGTCTACTGTAAGCTTTATGTATCATTTGAGGCTACAATATTGCAGCACACCAGAGGGTCATTGAATTCCACTGCTTTGTCCTACCTCTGCTGTGTGAAACCTCCATTTTATTAATGAAAAAAACAGTAGACAAATAAGCAAAAAGCCAAACAACAAGCTATTCCAGAACATTTTTCTTGTTTCTGATTTCGCAAACTATCCTCTTTCTGCTGCTTGTGTCTGGATGTCTCTTCATTTCTGCACTTACATGGAGTAGTCTGAATAGCACAATGGATTGTACTTATGGAATAAAGACATTCTCAAAATTATTTTTCCTTTGCTTTTCTATTAAGATTTTTGAATTTACTGGATCTTTACTGTTTACATTACTGATAATCTTAGGAGCAAGAACTCAGCACAATATTCCAAGGCATCAAACTGTGTGTACATGTACCATAATTACTGTAGAGCAATTGCAGTGAGAAGCACTTTTGTCTCCCTTTCTTCCTCACTTATTGCTTTTATTCCATTAGCATTAATCTCCAGACCCTGGTGCGCCAATGACAGGGAGAAGCCTGTTCCTTAGCCCTTTCTGGGGAGTCCTCACAAGCTTGGAGTCTAATTACGTGTACGTGTTTGGAAAGCATGCTAGAATGGAGCTATATGATCTTTTTCTATGAGCTTTTTCCTTGCAATCAGGATCTGGTTCAGAAGCTGGTTTTGTATGTGCTCACTCCACATTCTTATCCTATTTCAAAGGCTGATGAGTTCAGTGCATGCCTTTAAAAAGATGCTGGTGGAGACTGGGTGTTGACAACTGAATGGTGCTCTGCCTATGTAAAGTATATTATCAGAAGGGAATTGCAGTATCTGCTCTGAGCTTGTCATGTCTGCTTTCACAGTGAGAAGTGAGAACAATTAAGTGGCAGATCACTGCAATAGCAATTTGTGCATATGCTTGAGTCCTGTTCCCTACTCATCCTGAGCCTGGATTTGAAGTTCTGTCCTTGAAGTTCCAAGGTTTACAAGGGTTAGAGAATCCCATAGTGATGTCAGAAGGGGTTAAAAGTTTACAAAATAGGCAAACATCATGGCATGTTTTAAGACATTGGCAAGTGGAGCACAGGAGAGGAAAGTCCTCAGAAATGGAATACTCTAAGTAACTTACTTTTTGGTCAACGATTGTTTAATCAGGACTCATGGGGATATAGGATTGAACAGTAAGTGGTGGCAGTTGGTAGGATAAAGGCATCCTCTAGTTACCTTAGATGATTATTATACTAAAACCCATACCTCTAGGAAGGGATTTTTTGCGTAAATGTAGGAGCACCTTGGTATCACGAGCAGGCTGAAGATCAAGACATACGAGATTGAGATTCGGTTAATTAAAGAGTGGGGAACCAACTGCTTATTCCTTCATTGTTAGTGTTTTATATGAAAGGCTTTATCTTTTAATATTTCTGTCCTAGAAGGTATGTTGGCTATGTTAGATGGCTGCCACCCCTTTCTGCAGAATCATAATGAAAGCAAATATCTTGACTTAGTGTGCCAATTGGCTTTTGCACACTGGGTAAACCCCCCCTGGTTTTGGGAGAAGAGTGTTGTCTTAATGAGATGCTTGTTCTGTGAAAAAGTGGAGTGAGGGGTGAAGGAGTTATCCAGGATACAAGGAGTTTGTATGTATTAGTAGGTGTTGGCTCACATATGGTCAGAGCTGCATGAAAGACACATGGAAAAGATAAAGTCTCCACACTGGAGAGTTTTTAGTCTAAAGTAGCAGAAGAAGATTAGACACAGTATTTCATTATGAGACCAGAAGCTAGATCTGACTTTAGAGGTCATCTATTTTCTGATTGAAGTTAATATGCCTTTAGAAGTATGAATCAAAGGACTATTTCAATTTAGATTGTTGAGCGCTAGTGTCTCACTGACCTGAAAGATAAAGAAATGTAAATGGTATTCAAACCTCTTAATTGCTGCCAATAGCAATTCTGTCCTAACTCTGCAAAGGAAACATTAGGGGCATATTTTCTAGAGAACAAAGCCTGAGGTAAAAAAGCAGTAAGTACCTCATTAGCAATACTGCACTGCAAGTGTGCCTAAAACCCCACAGACTTCAAGCCAAGTGTTAAAACAGGTTACGTTGAATGGATGACTAAATCGTTCCAACCACAGTGTCTCCTTAATGAAAGGTGCCTAGAGCGACCAGTTCTAAGGTTTGCCTACTGCACCCATCTGTCTTTTAACATTCAATACAGTTCGCTTTTCTCTCAATTTGGTATCTTCAAGGTATTTGAAAGTTGGGAATTTGAGATTATAAAATAATAGCTCTTGCAAGTAGCCACTCACAGTTAGGAGACTGTTACAGTGATTATTTATTTTAGTGAGCTTCACAGAGCACTAAAACAAATAAAAAACACATTAGCCATGAGTTACTGAAGGAGACATTTTGAACCATTGAAGCTGGGTGAATCAAGCCTAGGAAATTTAAACCATTCCTTGTGTGTTAGCAGATATATATATATATTACTTTTGAGATATACTCTAAGTCAGACTGCAGGCATTTCCCTTTCATCTTCTGTATACTTAATAACTTTGTGAAATGCTATGATAAAGAGATGCCATAAAAGAAGTGCCTGGCCAATTCCTGCTTGTTTTGATCATGCAGTTAGGTAGTGCCTGCATCAGTAAAACAAACAATGCTTTTTTACAGCACTCGATGAACTGATTTCTCATCTGTCTTCAGCAACCAAATGAGAACACTTTCAGGTCTCTTCCATCTTGAAAATGTTCCGAAGAAAAGAAAAAAAGAAAAAAAAGGGGGAAAAAAGCCCAAAGAAGGAAGCAAAACACTCACCCACAAACCCAAAACATTTGCTGAAAAAAGCCACCTTTATTTTTAATATATGTAAAAAGTGATGGGACAAAGGGGTAGTGGACAGAAAGATAACTTTGCAATTCCGTACATGTTTCACTGAGACATGTTCTGACAGTTTCAGAATAACTCAAACCACAAGTTTGAAACAATAAATAAAAGTGCACAAAATTGATTCATACATGTATATATTAAATCAATAATTAAATCAAATGTGCTAAGTAAAATCCAAGAGCTGGTTTAAAAATAAAATAAAAAAACTAGACTTTCTTGGCAGAAGGGAAGGAAGAAAACGTTCATGTTTGATTCTAGTCACATATTGTAGCATTCAGTTACTGGGACAAGGAATGTGGATAGAAATCTAATTAGAAGAAAGTTTATTTGTCTTGCTAATTTCTTTTTGCTTTACTGCAGACTTTCACAAGGAAGAACATTTACTGAAGTAATTCAGTGTAAGGCAAGTGGTGTTTAATGAAAGACACCTATTCAAGTGTGTATGTGCTTTATACAGTTGCATAACCAAAACTGTTTGCTTGAAATACCTTACAGCCCATTCCCAAAACATGCTCAACATGGTCTCTCTGGAAGGGCACTACAGACTAAATATATCATAGCCTACCTCTACCCTTGTTCCTTTAGCGAAGTTGGTGAGTGTCCCTGCTCACAAGGACTCCATCCTCTCTGCCATTAAATGACAGCGCAGTGCTGGCAGCAGATATAGCTCAGCCCAAGTATAATTCTCTGGCCCTCTTCTGATGTTTGCATGGTCCAAGGACCAAAAGAATAAAAGAATTTATGGACATGCACATAAATTTTCAATACCAACTGGACTTATCTGCAGAGACTAGCTCACACTACATTTTTTGCTGGTGGTATAGATACAACTCATGGGATACCATAATGCACACTTACTGCTGTGCTCTTGCATGGCCCCAGGACAAGTTTGCCCAAGGGAACTGGTGCTTCTGGCTCATGTAGAGTAAGGGTTTTGCAAATGAGATTGCTACATGTGAAGAGTACTCCCAACTAAAAAAACATCCTAGATGTTGTCCTTGGGTCTGCAACCAAATTCTTCCCTTAAACTTGTCTTTCCTTGGCCAGATTTTTCCTGGGCTGTTGTCTTTGCTTGCTGCTACAGCAGCAGTTTAACTGCACTTAGCATGCACTTAGCCAAAGCAACCAGCAGCTAGCTGGGGCAGTGATGTGGGAAATAAACCCTCACTGATGTTCTTCATTCCCTCTTACTTTCTTACTGGCCTGCTCACTTAGAGCATCACATCTTACTGGATAGCCAAGAGCTGGCATGCTTTCAAGTCACTTGCCTTATGTCTGTGCTTATTAGTAAGAAGTAATGTGCGTGCAGGGAGAATGAATACTGTGGATTTAAGTTCTGCTCAGTCCTAGCTGCAGCCTGTCCTAGGTGGGATTGTGGAGAAATCCTTTCATAATAAACTTCTTCCTATGGATACAACCTTTATAAACAAAAATTGTTTTTCTGGTAGAACCAATGTCTGGTCACTGTGTGAAGCACACAAAACCAGAATGTTAGTGGCCATTTTGAAATTAAACAATTGGTACCACTGTTTAAGCTGCTGCCAACTTAAGAGCTGCGCCAAGAAAATCACAACCTTAAAAGTTACTGAAAGCACCTACAGTACATCTGGCATATGGTCATTCACTCATATATGTGATAACCATTATAAATCACTGAAATGGTCTTTACAAACTATGCTCAATGCATTTCTCTAAATATGGCCCATCTACAAAGCTCCAAAGAAATGTATAACTGGCTTCTTTTTATAGCAAGAAGGGAGACAGACAAGGTTATTGAAAAGTCAAAAAAGAGTGCGGAAGAAGCTCAAAATTTCATGTGCCTTGTTAGATGTAGACCTTTCAGACAATTTTCTTCAAGTTCTGCAGAGAGCAAGATTTTTAGTCATCTGGAAAAACTTCATGTGATTAACTCTGATGAAAACAGAATTAAAAACAAAAAAGTATTTTATCAACTTGATTATAATAATAGTATAAATAAATTATTGTCTTATTGCTTCATCTAAGACGTTTTCTATTTTTCACTTTTCTACATTATAAGCACTTATTGAAGGTTTCCAAGCTCTTTCAGTATTGCCAATCATAATGGACTAAACGATGCCAATCAGGTAATTAATCAAGCAGTTTATGCATGGAAAAATAAACAGACAACTCATGCAAAATAATCAATGAAGGATCAATAAATATTTTCTCTTGAAGACATCAAATAATTTCCCTTTAACACATAAGCATGATAACTTTAAAAGACTTATCAGAGTCAGAATCTTAGTTGTGCAAAACCACTATATGGTTCTGAGACAATTAAAAAAAAAAAAAAAAAGAAACAACAAAACACACAAAACAGCCTCATGAATTACACATGACCTTAAGTTAGATCTCAAAATAGGAACTTCTGTACATCTTTATTTGATATAATATGACTACATGATACTTAGTACAATGTCATTTTTATGCATACAACTTTTTTATTTCATAATGGCAGCTCATCTGTTCTGATCCTGGCCAAGAAATATACCAGCTGGTAAATAGATGCTTGCAATATTTTTTATCCTGTGCATGATAAATTGGCCCTAATTAAGCAGGGTTAGAATGGTTTTGATGCTTCCACATGAAATAAAAACCCCTCACCACCAAAGGCCAATTTACATTCTTATTATTCACCACATGTGAAAACAGAATAGCTTTGGCATCATAAATGAGGATTCTTTGTCAACAATCCAGTGTGTACAATATACTTGGAACTGGTTTCTTTGCTAAAATTGATAACAAATACCTGATCTGAAGAAAATGCTCTCTTTTGTTTTTTCAATATGCTATGCTTGTTCACACTGAATTATGTTGCATTAGATCATGAGCCAAACAGTGGGGGAGGAGAGAAGGAGAAAAGGGGGGTGAGGAGAATGAATGGGTGGCATGACATAATCTAAAGAGTGTTTTAAAATCATTAGAAATAGAGAGGAAGCAGCAGTGTACGAAGAGCCCCCATTAAGTGCAACTTGGGTTCAAAATGGCATAGATCCTGACCCTTGCCTTCTTCACCACTTATTTGTAGCTTACAGAAACACATTATCACAAAGGAAGGCAGTGACAAGACAGAGATGAAGAAGAGCAGCAGCTGCATGGCAGGCAGATCCTAAAATCTCAATCACAGAGAAGTTCTTAGTGCATGAAGAACCATTATAAAACAAAATACAAACTCCCTGCCAGCCCCACCTCGCAGCAGCATGCATTAAACCAGACAGTTGATACTTAATAAAGAATGATAAAAAAGTATTACCCAGCACTTAATAATTTACCAGCGCTTTATTATGCGTTTACGTGATATGAGAATTCTGTAATTTATTTTTCCTTAAAGTCATCTAATGAAACAATACGTTGTAAATCTATGTTGTTTTCCTCCTGCAGAAAGGAAGAAAAAAATGTCAGGCTAAAAGAGTCTAAATAGGCATTTAATGCAGATGACAAGAAGGAACAGTAATAGAAGTAATTGTGGAAACTGGTTGGACACGCATCTGCTTGCAGAAATCTAAATTTCTTTATATTGTAATGGTTGAAAAAATATTTAAAATGCTAGTGCAGACACCTATTACAGATTCAGAATGATAGCCAACAATAAGTGTGCAACACATAATCGGCACATAGACTGGGGGGTCTGATGAGGTTGTAACAGTCTTTGTCTAGACTTCTGATTACATCCTATTTGCTTTCCCTTTTTACTGACAAACTTGACTTCCAAATTATGATAATGTTGTCATGTTCTCTATCTAACTGGTTCTATTTACATTTCTTATCTCATGATGCGTTTAAAGAAATTCAACTGAAAATGACTTTTCCTTGCTAACTTTTTTCATCATCCAGCCAGTCTCTGAGACAGTCAAATGCTGGACACTTGTTATTTGTTATTGTTATGTCCTTATTTGCATCCAGACTTCTTCCCAACAATATTTAATAAAAGCTAGCTAGAAAACTAGTCCTTAAGTGCTATTGTGTGTGAGGCAAGAGAGGAATAGGTTGGAAGCATAAGACCCACAGCTCAATTTAAACTATTTTTTAATTCAACCTATTGGCAGCCTAAACACTCGGAAGTGCTATGATCTAGAGTATTTATTGAGGAACAGCAAAACCAGAGGTGGTCTTTGGATCTGAATCTCTTTTTCTCTTCCTGTAGCTTAAGGATAAGGTTTCTGAATGTTATAAAAATGGAACATTTTTGTACACCTTGAAAGACATACTCATGTACCGCAATATCTATCTGCAAGATAAAAAAAAAAACACAACAAACCCTTTTTCTGCATTGCAGAGCACCTTAAAAGACAAGGCCCATTTTGCTACCTGCAGAAAAGGCTGCTGTTGGATCAAATTCTGATGAAGTTTTGAGAGATAAACTCCATCTCACAGAAATAGCTCTTCCGCTATTTTCGGATTGGCCTTAAGTGACTGAGGGACCTCAGCCCTATTTTTTGAAATAATTCTGGAATTTGCGTTCCTCAAGTGCAGATGTCTGAAGACATAGAGAGACCTTTTCCCTTTCAAAACGCCAAGCCTAAAGCAATGGCCCTGGAGAAGTAAATGACCCAAACCTTAGCTTGGGGGAAATGAGAAAGCCAGTAAAGAAAGCCATGCTTATGCAACAGGGAGACAGGGCAGGGGAGAACAGTCTTTCAGGTAATGCACATTTTAAGCTGTGGCAACAGAATAACTCCAGCACCCAGCTCACTCAGACCCCCAAAATTAAAAAGTGCTGGCGAGAATAGATTGGCTAAAAAAGTTTACATCATGGAGATATCCATTTTTCGTTTTGATTTGGAAAATCCGACCTCTTTCTGTTTTAATGCAGACATTCTTCACAGCATGAATATTCTGCCTTTCAGTGAGTTATGCCAATCCTTTAGGAGACTTTCCAAAAAACCCTTAAAATGCAAATGATGTAATAAACCTCATTTTGCTTGAGTATGCAAATCTGACATATATCAAATAATCATAAGCCTGAAACATATTCTCTCTGAAATGAGAAAATCTGTCTGCAATGTAAGGAAAGAAAAACCTGATTTTGGTCTAGTTGGCTCTAACTGTGCAAGACCGTTCTGCACTGGGTTGGATTCCTCTGGATTCCTTTTTTTTTTTTCTCACATGCTATTTACTTGGTCTATTTAATGTTATGCTTTTATTCTCTTATCCTTCTGCTGTCTCTGGTTTCCGCTTGTGTTGTGGATTGTATCAGACATTTTTTGTCACACCTGTCTTGCTTCATTAAATCTTTCTGAAACTTCTCTATCTTCGTAACTCACCTGTAATTGTTTTATATGTGCAAACATTGCTGGCCAAACTTTTATTTTTTTCCCCTCTACCCTATTATCTATTATTATTGCTCCTATTTCTTCTGAAAATAAGTAATATGTAGCTCTGCAAAAATGGATATGTTTTACTGATGTGAATGGCAGCCTGTGAGGCTTGTATTTTTGCATACAACATGAATGCATCCAGAAAACAACAACTGGAGACTGGTATCTTGATATCATTGTTAATTAATGAGAATGTTGTTATCCATTGTCTTCTTGATCTCTCTCATCTGGCATTATCAGCTTTGTGTCTTAGAACCATCTCAAGAATAGCCACAGTCTTTCTTCTTAGGGTCCATTTTTACTGCCAATTTGTTATTTAAGGCTCAAACCAATATATAGTCAGCTTTTTTTCCCTTCAAGATAGAGACACGCAGACTTTAAATTATAAACCATATAGATCTGAGAAAACTTTTTGTTCTGTTTCTATGCAGCACTGAGCTCAGCAATGGGGTTCTTAAGCATATGGCATACAGAACAGTAAATGAAGGAATCACAAATGTGACTATAATCTAGGATTTATGGCTTCACATTATGATGCAGAAAGTTGTGCATCATTACCTTTTGGTAATCAGAGAGATCTATGACTATATAAATTGCTTGCATGCTCAAACTCCATACCAGAAAACCTCAATACAGAGTTTTCTGGAGTTGCTGGGTATACACAGTGATAGATTCCAGTTTGTTGAGAGTGAAAGAAGGGGAAAAATCTACTGTCAGGACTGCTTGGACATGAGACATAGTCCCCTTACAAGGGCTGGCTCAGGTCCCTTAGGCCACTGATCCTCCCCTCTGAGGCAGAGCAAATTGTAGAGGAAGTGAGGAAATGATGAAAGACTGCTTAGGTAGATATGGCTCTGTGGTTAGAGAGGATGACCAGGTGACATCACTGCAGATCTAAGGGAGCCCTGGGAGAGCTGAGCTAAATGCAGGTGGAGTGAGAAAGCCTTTTTTGAGTGCTAGTGAGAGTCCTGCCAAGGCCATCTTGAGATGCTGCTGCCTCTTCTGCTGGCATCAAATGTTAGCAGAAGTTTAATAAAGAGTTTGGGGGCTAGGAATAGACAATAACCCAAACACTCAGCGCAAGTGGAAACTTTGTGAAGTTTTGAAAAAAAATCCCTGTCTGGAATTAAACATTGCCATGGTGCTATCATAGTGTCCAATTTACAATGATGAGACAAAGGCAGGAAGGGTGAAATCTCTATTGTGACTAACAAGTTGCAATCAGATTTCCAATGTGATTTACTATACTCTTTGTGTTTTCATTTGCTGTTATATGCATATTTCTGCATGTTAGTCTGAAAAGGAACTAATAGCATGTCTGTTTATTTTGTCTGCTGCCTTTCCCTATCACCACAGTTTGCTGTGAATAATTCATACAGTCTGATGTACTTCCTTTTTTACTCTGTGGCACCAGGACATTTAATTTATGTACAAAACAATAAGAAATGAGATTTCTTTTATCAAATCAGTGAATTCGCTCTGAATGGAAAATCATCGTACTGATTGGTGGATTCTCACTGTCACTACCCACTCATGAAGAAATAAAAAAAGGCTTTTTGTGGCTGATGTTGGGAGATTTTAAGGTTTGGGCGATATATATATATATATTTAATATGGGCTAGTCTGTAATAATTTCTAATGAATAATTCAAATGTCCTGGGAAACCAAAGCTGTTAAAAACTCATTTTCTCATTATTAATTGTAGATTTCCTTTTCTATTAGTAACGCTGCACTGAAAGTTTGCACTGAAGAAATCTAATGAGAAATCTTAAGAGCATTCTTAATTCTTCATCCTCTGCCAAAGGTGCAATGAAAGTGTCTTGGGTTATGTGCACAGACATTCCCATGAGACATAAAATTAAAAAGATTTCCTCTTTTTCTTAGGGAGATTTTATTTTACTTCAGACATGAATAGCAACACCAGGGGCTTTCCTTCTTCCTCTGCAAAAACTAAGTTAACTTTCTTCATGTGATTGCATGATGATTAATTTGAGCAATAAAAGCCTATTAATCCCAGAGCATGAATAGCACACTTTGATGTTACTCTTGGTCAAAATGCACCACCATTCATTTAAATATCACAGGAAAAACATCTACTTCAGGGTTCATTTGAATATTTTTCTCTGAGTTATTATAACAGGTATAAGACTTTAATGAGCTTTAAACTTAATTTATTTTACATAAATAACTCTGAGACTTTGTTTTGAAAGATCAAAGTTATTTGCATACCCTCATATTCATGTAATCTCACAAACAAACATTTTCACATGAATGCTTTTTTAAAAATTTCATTTTAAATCCCAAACAAGTATAGCTATCTGAGAGAAATTCCAGAAAACTGTGCCAGTCTTCACACAAATGACAGGGTGCAGATCCTCACAAACTACAAATTGCCATAATTTACTGCTATTTTGCACCAACTGTGGGCTGGGTATAAAATAAATCTACGTTCCTCTGACAGCTTGAACTCAACTTTTCCATTAGTAATGAGTGAATGACTGACGTTTTAACAATGATGTTACATCTATACTGAAACACCTGAAGGAATCTAGAAATGAGATTAGATGAGATCCCACCCTTCACTGTATTTGAGTGACAGCAGAATAAAAAAGGTGGCCAAACTCATGGTTGTTATGTCCATGCCAGTTAGGGCTCTTAGGTATTGATGGCTGACCTGAATCTTTGCTCATGCAGCAGTAGCTTATGAGTTTAGGCACAAAGATTTGAAGTTTGTAGCTGATGGCTCATTCTGGGACATAATTTTATAAAAAGTAAATGTGTGCAGCCAGAGCTCAATGCACAAGTTGCTTTAGAGAATATAATGGACATAAGTTGTAACAAAATAAAGCTACACAAAGTTTTGAATGCCCCACAGCTGGGAGCTGCAGCCATATTCTGGTGTCAACTATTGTGAGAACAATAATGATAGAGTGGGAGATATTATTAGATTTAGGTCAAAACTAAAGTAGTACAGAAAAAAGCCTTCTCTGCCTGTTGTGTACTCTATAAATCATCTTATATACTAAGCACTGTATATAAATGTAAACATCTTCAAAATTGTGTTTGTTCAGAACTCATATCAGCATTAGAAGCAGTTCTTAGCACTATATGCTATAATATTTTGAATAGGAAGTTCTAATTTTATGAAGGGTTTTTTTAAGAACCTGTTCTGCTTTCAGGTGTAACAGTTATTTTTCTTCTTAGTATCTGGTGCAATGCTGTGTTTTGGCTTTCATCTGAGAACAATGCTGATAACATACTGATGTCTTTAGTTGTTGCTAAGAAGCGCTTACCCTGATCAAGGATTTTTTAGTCTCATGGTCTGCCAGTGAGGAAGGGCACAAGAAGCCAGGAGGAAGCAGAGACAGGACACATGACCCAAACTAGCCAAAGGGGTATTTCATATCACAGCATGTCATGCCCAGTATATAAACTGGGGGGAGTTACCCAGAAGGGACTTATCGCTGCTTGAGTTGGGCTGGATATCTGTCAGCAGGTGGTAGGCAATCGTATTGTGCATCACTTGTGTTTATGGTGGTTTTTTTTTTTCCTTTCCCCTTTTAGCTTCATATTCTTTCCCCTTGTTATTTCCCTTACCATTGCTATTATTATTATTATTAGTAGCAGTAGAAGTATATTACTCTTTAGTCATTAAACTGTTCTTATCTCAGCCCATGGGGTTTACATTATTTTGATCCTTCTCCTCATCCTACCTAGGGTGGGGAAAGCAGGGAGCTACTGGCTGGGTTTAAACCACAACAGAGCCCTAACTAAGCACAAAACTAGAATCATAGAATCATAGCATAGTTAGGGTAGGAAAGGACCTTAAGATTATCTATCTCCAATAGGCCTACCATGGGCAGGGATGCCTTACACTAGATCATTTCACCCATGGCTCTGTCCAACCCGGCCTTGAACACCACTAGGGATGGAGTATTTATCACTTCTTTGGGCAATCTGTTCCAGTGCCTCACCATCCTCACAGTAAAGAACATCTTCTTTATACCTAACTTAAACCCCTCTTGTTTAAATTTGAGCCCATTGCCCCTTGTTCTGTCGCTACAGTCCCTGAAGAGTCCCTTCCCAGCATCCTTGTAGGCCCCCTTCAGACACTAGAAGGCTGCTACGTGATCTCTATACAGCCTTCTCTTCTCTAGGCTGAACAGCCTCAACTTCCTCAGCCTATCTTCATACAGGAGGTACTCCAGCCCCCAATCATCCTTGTGCCCTCATCTGGATTTGCTCCAACAAATCCATGTCCTTTTTATGCTGAGAACACCAGAACTGTATACAATACTCCAAGTGAGGCCTTACAAGAGCAGAGTAGAGGGGCAGGATCACCTCCTTCATCCTGCTGGCCACGCATTTTTTGTTGCAGTCCAGGATGAGGTTGGGTTTCTGGACGGTGAGTGTACACTACTGCCTCATGTTCAGTTTGTCATGGTTTAAGCCCAGCCAGCAACCCAGAACCACACAGCCGCTCTCTCACTCACCTCCTTCCTCCCCAAACTCCCAGAAGGATAGGGAGGAGAATCGAAAGAACGCAGCTCCCATGGGCTCAGATAAGAACAGTGCAGTAACTAAGGTATAGCACAAAAACACTACTGCTGCCATCAATAATAATAATGATAAGGGAAACAACAAGGAAAGAGAATACAACCACTCACCACCCTATGTCTGATACCCAGCCCGACCCGAGCAGTGATCTAGCATTTTTGGGTAACTACCCCCAGTTTATATACTGGGCATGGCGTGCTGTATTATGGAGTACCTCTTCTGCTAGCTTGGGTCAAGTGTCCGGACTCTGCTTCCTCCTGGCTTCCCCCCAGCCCTAGGAGAGCATGTGATTCAGAAAGTCTTTGTTCAGAGTAAAGAGTACTGAGCAACAACTAAAAACATTGGTGTTATCAACGCTGTTCTCAAGCTGAAAGTCAAAAACACAGTACTGTGCCAGCTACTAAGGAGAAAAATGACTACTACAGCAGACCCCAGGACATGGTTTCTCATCAACCTACACCCCCAAGTCCTTCCCCGCAGGGCTGCTCTGAATCTCTTCTCTGTCCAACCTGTAGTTGTGCCTGGGTTTGCGCTAACTCAGGTGTAGGACCTTGTACTTGCCATGGTTAAACTTCATAAGGTTGGCATTGGTCCACCTCTCAAGGATGTCAAGGTCCTTTGGATGTAATTCCTTCCCTCCAGGATATCAACCGAACCACACAGCTTGGTGTCACTGACAAATTCGCTGGAGGGCGCACTAAATCCCACTGTCCACATTGCTGACAAAGATGTTGACCAGTACTGGTCCTAGCACTGACCCCTGAGGGATACCACTCATTGCCCATCTCCATTTGGACTTTGAGCCATTGACCAGAAGTCTCTGCATGATCCACCAATCAAGGTAGTCTGTCCATCAAATTTTTGTGTGTCCAGTTTAGAGACAAGGAGACAATTGCTGGCATTTATTTTTACACACACATATATGTGTGAATTTCCACACATAAGCATACATATAAACCTACATATTTTTTTATTCTTTATATATATGTTTATGCAAAAAATACTCTATTACTGCATTATTGATATAAGATGAAGTAAATTAAAACTAAACTTCATAAATAGTAAAATTATGGTCAAGAATCCTGTGTACAGGTCTGCTTCTCTAATAGATCTGTGAGAAAGTATTATAACTGATTAATTTACAAGAAAAGGCACCAGGCTCAAGTCATTTTCAGTGTGTATTGCTATGTGTGTCAGGAAATTACAGCTTACATGAACTAGAAATATTGTCCATATTATGCATGAAAAGGGGATGCAGGAGAAAGATTGTTTAGATAAGCTGTAAAATTACATGACTACAGTCTAAAGTTGAAGCAAATATTATTAAATATCTATTTCTTGTATAGGCTAGTTTTTTTGAAATTTTCAGGAATTTTTGTGGTTACCAGGACAATTCAAAGTTTTAGACATTACCTTTTAGGCAGAATTTACCCTATAAACTCACTGGAAGCTTATCTGGGATCTCTGGTCTGCCCTAGGGCATTCTGCAAATTATCCATTTTAATAGTTGGAACTAAAAGTCTGATCCATCACCTAATTCACTGCCCCTAGACACAACGAAGTTCATGGCCTTCAGAGGGTACTCTGAAATTTACTTGCCAACAATTCTGGATACTCACATCTTCTGCAGCTACCTGATAGGATACTCAAAAGACATCGAGAATCTTTCATACGAACATGTGCTACACTGTGAGTCATGCTTATGGGAGTTTTAATCACAGAATCACAGAACAGCCAGGATTGGAAAGGACCTCAAGATCATCCAGCTCTAGCCCCCCTGCCATGGGCATGGACACCCCCCCCACCAAACCATGTCACCCAAGGCCATGTCCAACCCGGCCTCAAACACCGCCAGCCACGGAGCACCCACAGCCTTCCTGGGCAACCCACTCCAGCACCCCACCACCCCCACAGCAAATAATTTCCTCCTCAAATCCAATCCAAACCTCCTCTCCCCAAGTCTGAACCCGCCACCACCCGGCCTCAAACACCGCCAGCCACGGAGCACCCACAGCCTTCCTGGGCAACCCA
>JASSUY010009400.1:44989-74306 GCA_032466535.1 Forpus xanthops | reverse complement strand
CCCCATCACCTGATACCAAGCTCGACTACACAGTGCACCCCATCACCTCATACCAAATCCCGGCCACGCCGTGCACCAGCTCCCCTGCACCACCATCTTTTCGGGTCTCTGCCCTCTCCATCCCTACCTCCTGGACATGATGTACTATGGTATGGAATACCTCTTTGATCACTTTGGGTCAGGTGCCCTGTCTCTCCTTCCGCCCGTCTTCTTCCCAGCTTCCCTCCTCCCTGGCAGAGCATGAAACTCAGGAAGTTCTTGGCCAGCCTAAACATTCTAAGCCATAACTATAAACACTGGTGCTATCAGCACTGTTTCCAAGCCAAAAATCCAAAACACAGTGCTGCACCAGCTACTACTTAAAAAAAAATGACTGCCGCTGCTGAACCCATGACAGCTAGAAAATTGAGATTTTTGAATAAGTAGTTTCAAGTGTTTCAATTCCATCCTCTAAACATCAAGCCTTTTAAAACTTGGGATGGTTACATGGAATCAGGGCAACCAAAATCATGCGTCACTGTTAAAAACAGTGGTAGTATAAGTATTCTAAAGGGTGCGTTTGTAATTACATTACCTCCTGATTAACAGCAGCTTTTCTGCCTTCTTTCATTTTGAGAATGGCAAAAACATTTCTATCTTCTTGGATGTTTTGCAAATGCCTTTGGTAGCCAAGCCCCAATACTAACTTCATTTTCAATGTCTGATGATGAGATCCTTTTCTAGTTATTATGTTTGGGAGAGTTAGAAAAAAATACTTTTCCTTCCTTCACATCTCAGAACGGCTAATGGGGTGTCCAAGGAATCCTTAGTGATATAAATCTGAATCCTCAACACGTCTTCATTTTATCTCTTCCAGACTTCTATTGGATATCTGAAATAATGCTTAAGACAAATGGTGATTGTTGTATCAATGTGCCATATTAATCAATAATGTTTTTTAAGCTGTTTCAGAGCTATTAGACATTGACTTTCTGGTGATTGAGACAGGATTTTCATAAACAGCATGTGGAGCTGACTATGAACCAGATTTACTTTATACTTAAAAAAAAAAAAAATATTACCCTGTCTCTGCCTATGTTCAGTGAAATTGGTCATGTCTATGAGACCCTTGTGGAACAAATAGGATACCCTTCTGTTTTTTTTATTTTTTCCCTTTTTCCTTTTTCCTCACAGCAGGATTTTTTCCCTTTAAACATCGTATGTCTATATTTTCACCTTCACTGAAAACAAAGTTAAACAAAAGGTTTGGGGAAGATCTACCTGGTCTGTTTTGAAAGCACATATTTAAGGAGTTTCATGTGTATCCTGTCATTGAAGGAACAGCGGAGATGAAAAGCTGTGGAGCCTGAGAAACATTAAGCCCTGGCTCTCTGCAGTGGGGTGGAGAAGTTTCTTTCTGGTGAAGGTAAGGCTCCAATAAGAAATATCTGAAACCCTCTTCTCTCAGTATCTGTTGTTTGTCACATCTCCACTGTGAGGTGTGGCAGAGGTGGAGAAGATGAGAAAGGTCATCAGCATAGGCTCCTGTTGAAGTACTTCCTCATGCAGCAGCCAAAGAGGGGTTGCCTAAATGGTGAGGTGCTTCAGCTGTGTGAGATACAAACCAGCTCTTGCCCCGAGAGCCATGTGTGATAGGAAGATGTGGAGAACTCTTGATTTTTTGAAGTGAGTCATGTGCCAAACTGTTGCAGAAGTCACCCAGGCCTGTGTTAACTGAAGTACATCTTATTTCAGTGCAAACTCCCACAGGAACAATTAAAACCCATCAAGGTTTTTCTACCTGAAACAAGTGCAGAAGAGTTGCAGTAAGCTAAGAAGTAAAGGGTCTTGTATACATTTATGTGTTTCCTTATTCCTGTGTCAGGGTGCTATACCTAAAGTTAAAATGCATAAATGCAGAACAAAGAAACCTGGAATAACTAAAATCCAGTTGCCTCAAGTAGCGTCAGTGATTGTTCTTTTCTGCTACACACTGTCTACAAAAAAAAACAGCCTTTTGAAGAGGGGGAGAGGTTTTATGGATATAAAGGGGCAATCAAGAGCAAACAAAGGCTTAACAATTTATTGCTTTTTATTATTCTTTTCCCCTCCTTTTCTTTTTAGAGGGAGGTACTATATAGTCTATCAGGCTTTAATGTGAAACATTTGTGCATGTATTAAAAAATCTTGTGATTGCTACTTGCCCTGCACCATTGGGTAATGATTCGGATGATGGCTATCTGCATATTCTAAAATTATAACAAAAACTCTGAATGTTGCGTCTTGCTGTCATTCTCCCCTCTCTGAGTAAATATATATTGAAATGAGGTAGAGTTCAAAAACATGAACTGTGATAGAACCAAGATGTAAGGACATCTGTCAGAAAAAACCTCATGGCTAATATTTTCACAGTAAAGTTTCTCTTTATTTATATATAGAGTGAGAAAATTGTTCTCATCTATGATTTCCCCTTGTCTCAACTACAGGCTTTTCCTGAGGAAAGGCAGTTGGCTCAGATATTAACCCTTTGTCCGCTTTCTTTGTTTTCTTTGGCTACTTGAACAGAAAAAGTTATTATTTTTTAAATTAGAGCCAATTATGTTGCTGGCTGCACATGTCTGACAGACCATCAAAATTTAATTGCCACAAAAAAATGCCTGCAAAAAGTCAAAGTTATTTACGTAGCCTGCAAGATAAAAACTCACTCTGATTCTGCAAGCCTATTTGATAACAACAGCTTACAAAACAAGGAAAATGCAAAGAAACAGGAGATGGCAATTATTTGTTATTGGTGCACCAGCATTCTTGTAAATCCTCCCTCCTAGGTTAAAACAAGTATGTCAGCTCTAAAGATCTTACATTTTAATAGGAATATGATTTATTTATGATTTCTTCTTCCCAGAACCAATGCTTACATAGAAAACTGAGCTATATATAAACCTATGAAAATATAGAATGCATAAAAGAAGATTAGGATCTGTGCAAGAGAACTATTGCAGTATGAAGTACATTCATTATACCAGTTTATTGGCAAGTAGTTTATATATTTGACAATGTCTTCGAATGAGTAGAATTGTTAGATAACAATGTAAGTGCTTCCAGTTCCTTCTATCAATTTTACCAGAATTAGAATGGTATCATGGGGGCTGGCTAAAAAAATTAAATGAATTACAAACATGAAGTTATTTATTCATAAGAATATTTTTCAGCTTTTCAGCTGATAAAATAATTGAGCCTGGAAAGTAGAGAAAAGAATCAAATCATATAAATATTCCTTCCCTACCTCACATATGTGAAGCTCACAATTAAAAATACATTCAAAAATACCCACAGAAGTCTCTTGTTTTAACACAAAACTGACAAGAGTCAACTATTTTTACAGAAAAAAAGTACTTTTTTTTGTTATTTCACTCTTGGAAAACAAATATTAGTGGTCGATTGCAGTGGAATTCTGGCACCTGTGAAGCCCATTTTGTTTATTAGATAAAGTAGGTCATAGTTTCAACCTTTAACTTTGCTGTTGTGGATTATGTTCTTTCTAGCTATTACCTGCCTTGATTCAATCAGCCTTTGATGTGTTAGATGGACATTAATAGAAAGAAAGAGGTATGCCATTGAAAACAAGAGGAAACAAAGTTACTGCAGTACATGAGCCTGTTTAGGGCTGGATCCAGTATCCTCTGAGTTTAGTGGCAAAGTTCCTCCTGATGCCAGTGGAGCAGGAAACATAAGGGGAATAGACATAACAATTAGTTTTCCTTGCTTTTCACACCAGATATACTCATAACAGGGAAGAGGACCTCTGTGAAAATAGAGAAACTTGTATAGACAAAAAATAATCCATAAAATAAACTATATCAATTGAAAATAGCTTAACCCTCATGGAATGTTTTGTGACTAATCTTATTTCAGGTAAAGATAATAAAATTTATGAGTTACTGTTTGAAGATTATATGAATCAGTAGCAAGAAGTAATAGATATTTAGGCTCTGACCTGCATTTGAAAGGAGCAGAGTTGGGATGTATTTCTTAATTTAGGTGTTCCTGCTGCCTCTGAATCCCCACTATGAGAGTCTGTGATTTCCTGCATTCCTGCAGGAGTGCATGTGTACATGTACTTTTATGTGTATTCAGGGATATGAGAAAGCAAAATGTATGAGTAATTCCCATCAGACTGGCAGGAAAATCTAAAGTACAGGAATCTAATTGAAATAAATGGCAGATGGCTGAGCTTGGAAGAATTAAATCCCGATCTTTTATGATATATAGGGAAATGAAGGCTGTTGGGTCTGTCTCAGATCATCACAGTTGAGGGAGCTAGAAAACTAAATGCTTTCTTGAACTGGAAGTCCATACAAGAAATTATGTAGGCAACTGTTTAAATTACATTTGTTGTATCTATATTTCAGTTGGAGGTATTTTTCCCTTTGAAGAAAAAACAAACATGAGCAGGGATGGTGCTGACATACATGCCAAGAGATCCCCCCAGTTTGGGTGGTCAGAGGACCCTCTCTATAGTGTGCACCATGGAGAGTGGCAGTCCTGTATTCACAGCTTGGTAGCCATCTGGTATTAAGGATCACACTTCAGAAGACACCTGCGCCATAGCCCAGAATAACAGTTATTGACTAACAGGCATATCAACACTTTCTTCAGTGACGTTCTTCAGAAGAAAGATGCAGGGCTTATCCTTTCTACAGCAGGAGGGGATGCTAAAAAATTAAGCACTACGAAACACCTCCCCTATCTAAACCTTAAAGAAACTTCCTGCTTCTCCAACAATGCCATAATTTCAGTTTAATACAATTATTTGCCTGGCTAAAATGGCTCTAGACCCTATAGGAATGTAGTCAAAGTGAAGGAAAGAGGCTGTTGAGGGAGTTTCTATTTAAATTCTGAAACTGACCACACTAAAAGAAGTATTGTTGTAATTACAGCTAATGGACATGGAAAGTTTTTTTTTGTAAACAGATCTCCCAGAAGATTTTCCTATATTACTGGCTTGTGAACATTATTGCATAATTCAGTAGGGAGACCAGAGCTATGAATATCTTACCCATTTTTTTGTCTTTTTTTTTTTTTTTTTAAGGGAATATACATATATATATCCAATTCTATGCTCCTGAGTTTGCAGCAGGATTTCACAAGCACTTGAAATCCGATGTCAGCATCAGAATTTCAGCCATAAAATCAAGGTCTTTTGCTGAGTTGTTCCAATTAGTTTACAAATATTATCAATGTTTGCAATGAAAGTTCTGTGACAGATAATAATAAGAATGTTAGAGCCAGCTGGGTAGTAATGATTTTTTTTTTCTTTTTAATACAGTACTGGGTCTTTTTTAGGTTTTAGTTGGAAAAGAAGATACTATATTGTTTTGTTTTCAGGAGTCATAAATATGAACCTTAATTGATCAAAACTAAAAGCACTTCTAAAAGTGATTCTATGTTTAATGAAAGTGAGTAATTTTAGACAAAATAAATATTTTGTCATGTAGTAGCCTTAAAATATCTGAAAAAGGAATTGAAAAATAATATTCTTGATTTGCATCTATATGGGCATTTAAAGAGCTCCTACCTTTTTATCTAAGAACAGGAATGCCGTTGCTTGAATTTGTGATTTGTATGAATGTCCCTTTGAACTTTCTGTGTCATCTTTAAATATGCAGACACTAGTAAAGTTAATATTTTGGACCAAAATGTTTCAAAATCTCCTTTGGAAGCAGGATGCCTACAGCATAATATGCGTAGCAGAGCATAGCATCACATAGTATAAATATTCAGGGAAAACTTTCAGAGAAAGGCACTCCTCATTGGCTAGCTGTACTAACAA
The DNA here is from genome assembly GCA_032466535.1 of Forpus xanthops. Lineage (NCBI taxonomy): Eukaryota > Metazoa > Chordata > Aves > Psittaciformes > Psittacidae > Forpus > Forpus xanthops. The sequence goes on along the minus strand of JASSUY010009400.1, from coordinate 68,497 downwards.
AAGTGAATCAAATTACAGGAGCCATCAAACTTTGTGCTTGAGAAAATAGGTAGATCACCATCTGTGCTTTGGTGGAAATTTATGGTATAGAAATCTACAGTTGTACACAATGTCAAGGTTTTACAGCTTCTTCTGAAATACCCAGCTTTGACTATTGTTAAACACAGGAAAAAAACTGCATGAAATTAATTAGTGTAAGTCCTTCTGATCCTTCAAAAAGGAAAAAAAAAATTCCTTCATTGTGTTATATAGCTACTGAGCCTATTATAATACGTATAGCACAACCCATGCATTCAGTGAGACATACTTAAAGCTTACTGCAAAGTTATATTAATTAACAAATGTTGTGAGGATTGACCAGCAAGAACTTTCTTATAATGAACAGGACTTCTGTTCCTGGACTGTTTGTTGTTCTGTTGATAAAACATAACCTTTTAAAAAGTGCTGACAGTTCAGACTCTGTGGTCATGTATTTTATGGCTTATTTTTTTATATTAATGTTAAAATGCCATTTAGGTTTTTGTTGTGCAGCACATCGTGGTGAAAAAATTTTTCTTTTTCAGAAAGTAGAATTTAATATTACCAGTTTATCTTCTGTATTTGTGAACATCCATGTAAACTATATGCTGGTTGGATGGATTCACACTAACCCAAGGAAATATCAGCTTGTAGACATGGAAAAATGAAACTCTGGATACAATACCCTGAATAATTCCCTCTCATTCACACAACACTGTTTACACTTGTATCTTCTTCTCCTTTTAATTTAGGAATAACTGCATAGAATTAGATCAAGTGTACCTTGACTGAGTGAGAGGAAAAAGCTCAAGAGAACAAAAACATTACAGAAAGATGCACATGATCTGAGAATAATTGTCTTAAGCACTGAACATCTGACCAGAGCACCAACATGTCCAGTAAGATTGGTTTGCCTTCCAGTTATTTTGACGATGCTACAATATGATGAACTTTATTTATTTCAGATTGATCCCATATAATTTTTATACAATATACCAATCATTTAATAAATATGCCTTTGGAAGCCATTTGCGATTTTACATCTCAAGGAAGTATGACATCAGATTTCATGGTCTTACCCTATTATATGATGTGTTCCCTGGTTGCTGTAGCAACGCTGTTTCTATGGATTGCACCACGGGAGTCGGAAGGGTCAGCAAAGATCAGAGCCCCGCCATTCTTCATTCAAAGGCAATTGTCCCTGAAAAATGTGACTTACTTCAATATTTAAGGCCTGGGTACTGATATTAAACCAGAATGATACTTCTGTTAAAAACCCATAATTAACCTTGTCTTCAACTCTAGGTCACACATTAATAGCAATTTCATAAAGTGGACATTCCTCTGTCTTTCATTCTCGAAAGCCTAGACAGGTTTTAAATAATATGTCTCTTGGAAAAATACATGGGTAATCGTTGCAATTTATTTTATGTCATTATCTAAGCCCTTGAGACCTCACATTCCCAGCTCCTCTCCCTTAGGTAATTGCATACATCTTGGGAATGTTTGAAACAGCGTTAATATTCAGTGCACCATGCCTTTTCAGAGGATCTGTAGCCTACAATGGTGCACTGCCTAGGTGATTCTCTGCAGAATCTATTTTTGGGCAAGTGTAATATGAAGCAGTTCTTTACAGAGCCAGGATCCCAGCATGCTTAATGATTCCCTGGATCCCAACAAAGTTTTAAGTGGTTTCAGTTGTAAAGATATACTCTGCAGTTTGATAATACAACTAACATCAACAGATACATTCCATCAGTATTTGTTTTGCTTTCCTCAAGCAATAATCAGCATTGCCATTTTTACCTGTAAGTCACTCGTCTGTTTAATGCCCTTTTAATAGTATTTATATCTGCTCTGAATTTTCTCGGAGAGAAATTTGATATAGAAAGACTCTTTCCAAATCAAAGCTTCAGGATGAAATGGCTGAACTCTTTATACTCTCGTATCTTGCATTGTTATTATCATGTATAAACTGCATTAAAAAAAATATCATCACTGAACGGTAAGGCAACAAGCAGTCAAGGTCCAGGTACTTAAAAGCATTAGAACTAAATTATTTTCATGTAGAATTTAACTTGAAAAATAGTATGAGTGACTTAATTTCCTGTTTACTTCACAATATCAATTGTGACTACATAAGATACAACTTCAAAAAGATAGAACAAACATTGTCTTTACAGTATTTTTCTTTGTTGCTCCTTGGTTAGAGTTCCTGATGAAGAATACATTCTTGTCTCTTAAAGTCACAGCAGTTAATAACATTCTAAAGAACTTAATTACTTTACAAATTTACTTCGCAAATTGGCCTCAAACAACCCTGTGAAACCTTCAGGTACATCCATTTAGCAGAGGAGGTAGCTGATGCATACAACAGATAGATACGATTTTTTAAAACTAATCTACTTTTCTAGTAATTAAACACATATTCTGCACAAGAAAAGTAGTGTTTTCGCACCTTTTTTTTTTTTTTCAAGTTGAAGCTCTGACTGTTTTCCAATACCAAACATAGTCTTTAAAAACAAACTTATTCTTCTATCCACCATAGATCCTGAGCAGTTACCTGAACTTCAGTGACTTGCTGCGATCCCTCAAAAAAGCCAGAGAGCATTCAGGATTCATCTCACCTATTAGGATCGTGGAAGCGAGGATTCCAGTTTAAGTTTGCTATCTAAAATCTCTATGGCAGTGGAGAGTGTTATGACATTCATTCTGTCCCCACAAGGTGCAGATAGATCAGTTATGGAGGGGAAGTGCCAGTCCTACTGCCCACCCATACTCCAAAGCACTATGCAATTTACTGAGGAAGAAAACTTTATTTAGCACCTGTTCATGGTATACCAATCCAATGCTATCCAACCTCTATAGGCTGAAAGCTTGCTGCAGTTCTCAGGAGAGATGTCCTTTTGAACAGTCCTGTATATCTTAGTTTCTCCCCTGCATTTACGTTATCTGATTATTTTCGGTATCTTTAACGTCAAGCTGTGAATGTTCTTATTACAGCAATTCTTCTTGTTATGTCTGAAAAGATAAGTCTTTGCTTTCCTCTGGAAAGGTAACAATAATACATGATGGTTAATTCTGCAGATCTTAATCAGAGCTCCAGCTTTTATGAGGTCTGTAGGGCCATTCAAACATTATTTGCCCATGACAAGTTAAAGAAAGCATACTATTTGCTACTTTCATCTTACTAGCTATGCAGACAAAACATGTAAAACAATTACTTTCTCAAGCTACCATTTGTACTCTATTTTAAAACAAATATCAGTAAGGTAACATGCTCAGTTCAGAAATACGAAGATATGCTGACACTGGAAAATGTAAGGATTCAGGACTTGCTTGATTATTCGAAAGGTAGTTTTCTAAACACCCAATTGCTTCTTTGAGTAATCCATATTCAGAAACTCAAATGTAACTTCAAACAATGTGAATTATTTCAACATCACATAATGAAAGTTGATATAACTGAAGGATTTGTTAATGTCATAACATCACACAAACTAATGCACATGGGAAAACAAAATGTTACACATTTTCTTTGACTCTGAACTTGAATCCAAACTTCAGTAATATGTTAACTCACCTTTTCCAATTAACTATTTTTAACAATTACATACAATCATTATGTAATAACGATTAAATGCACCTCATAATCTTTCATGAAGAACTGAGACAGTCAAATTGGTTACTTAAAACAGTTCAAACTGTTTTATATTCATTTTGCTTTGATGGGGTAAAAAAAAAAGTGAGGGAAAATAGAAGTATTTACTTTGTTAAATTTTTAAAGACCATTAAAAGTTCTGTTCCAGTCAGATTATCTTTTGGACAATAAGTAGGTTATAATTTTTATCTTCCATTTCTAAGCTGTAAAAGATAATTTTTAAAGGTGATGTACTTAAATATAATAAATGGGATTGGGTATCTTTTTCTGTTTTCTTGTGGTATTGAAACAGAAAAGTATTTAGAAATGCATGCAGGAAGTCAAAAGCCAAAGTCAAAGTATATCACTATTTGATATAATAATATCATCATGTTTAATTCTTCTACTATATTTCTTTTTTCAGCTGACACTTTGTTTGGTTTAGCTTTCTTGGCTTTGTGGCACTCAGGCGATTACTGGTCTTTCAATTTGGTGAATGTTACCTGTAATTCCAAATTAAAATATATAAACATGGCTAGATTTTAAATATGTTTCTTCTGAAACCGTGAAATGACCAGTTCTTATTAGGTAAATCATCACAGTGCTGTAATAATCAGTTTGACCTCTTCTGCACCTTTGTGTTTTTTTAGAGGAATATTTTGCAAGTAGACCAATCCACTGAAATCAATGGGGCTGCCCTAGTTGGAAGAGTAGTTTAGAATAAGTAAGCATAGCAGAATTTAGGCTTGTGAAATGTGTGTTATAAATAGGATCTAATTTCTTCTCTTTTTTTTCTGCTCCAAATTTTCCCCATCTCTTTTGCAATTATTTCTGTTTAATTAGAAATAATATAAAATTGAGTCACAGCTTTCCTTTCACTACACAGGTCACTTAATACCATCCTCCCTCTTTCTGTGTCATGGGAAGATGAATGGTATTTCCTGAATGACATTTCAATGCAAACCTACTAATACAATTCAACAAAGAGATCAAGGGATACTGTAAGGATGAGGCAGATTCCTTTTTCCTTTTAGAAGGCGTGAATAATCCCACTAATTATACACTTACATACCCATGCACACAGTTTTTTCCTTGCTGTCTCTGCCTAGCTCATCCATCCTTCTAGCCTCTCTGTGCCATAGGGGTTTGGAGTCTATGCGGGCACAAAGCAGGTATGCTGTTTATTCCCCCTGTAAACAAAGCACGGGTCCCTATCCTCTGCCAGCTCACTGGGTGAGATAAGCAGACCTCCTATTACTGAATTACGATGTTTCTTTCAGGTTTATGCCCTGAGGATCTATAGCAATCCCTCTAAGAGCTTGAAAAATGGAAGCATTTTCAAAGACAAGCTTGCTGGTACTGTAACTGGCAGACTACGAAACCATGTTATTCACACTCTGAGAAAAGACCTTCTTTTGATTTCAGCTCTTCTTTTCATTGAATTGTTTCCCAAGCAGTTATTTAAGTGATGATAACAATTTTTTAACTGCAGGCTTAATTACAGGGAAAAGTCAATTATCTCATAGGTACAGCATTTTACATAACGAAGGAGCCAATTTAAAAATAACAGCAACCAAATTATGGCTCTCTCAAATATTTAAGTTCTTCAAATTTCATAGTGTGATATTTTTCAAGTAATCTTTGTCTAGCACGGGTTTTAGAAATTGTTTGTTTTAGTATTTAAGATATTCAGAAGGCTGTAATAAAAGTAGCATCAGCTTCTCCAGAAAGTGTTTTGGATGCATTTAAATGATTTCTTAATAAATTTACTGACCTCTGCTTATGGATCAAATATTCTACTGGAGTAAATCAAGCAAGCTGTGGTGAGTGGTGTGGAGGCCCACTTATATCAGAGGGTGTTTGGCCATTTTTGTCGGGCATGTGTTTTGGGTTGGGTAAAATTTGTGAAAAATAGGTTAAAGTCCTGAAATGTTTTTTCAAACAAAAGTCACATTGATGCCTTGCATTCAAAATGCAGTGCTTCACTGGAAGTTTTGAAATACAGATTGAGCCTAAATTTTGTGCAATACTGGACCATATGTGTATTCAGTTACAGCTTTTGATGTTGGTCTCACAGGGAAAATCCTAGTCGTTTTTCAATATTTTTTTTCCAGATCACTACTACAAAAGCTGTCTGTTTTTCAATACAGTAAATATTTATAAGGAAAACTGTCTGTCCGAAATAATATAACAGCTGTCTGTTCCAACACCCCCCTAGTGGTTCCCTCTACTACTGTACTGCTGTTCCAGTCAATCACTCCAATTTCTTGAATCAGCAGTCTCTAACATCTCTTATTCACTCAGCCTGATTTGGAAAAACTTGTTGAGTTCACAGCAGATCCAATCTTAAGAGAAAAAGAAGAAAAAGGTCTGAAAGGTGTTTAATGCTACTAGAACAGAAATATGCCTTTAAGCAGTATCAGCACAAGAACTGTGTTAGGCAATACGGCACTGTTGGTAGGAACACAGGGACAGATTGAGCAAATGTGTGTAATCTGTGTCTACCAAAACAGGAGTATAAGGGAGTCATCTCTCATGTAAACCACAAATCCAAGTACAGTCTTGCTATGGTTTTGATGGCAGTAATTGCTGATATTATATCATAAGAGGGGTCTGATGTTCAGCTGTGGCTTTCCTGTTGCATGGCCAGTCATACAACAGGGGGGCTGCTACAACTCTCCAAGGCTGATGTAATGTGCATTCTTCTCTTTTCTGCCATAGTCTGTCATAAGCCATGTGAAATGCTGCTACACTGATAACATAAAAAACTATCTGTACAGGGACCTCACTGTTAGACTCAGTTACTGTGCCTTCTGCAAATTCAGCCTCTGGAGCAGTTAAAGGCACTGCAGAGAAGACAGGAAGATGGGCATGCTCAGCCATTGCTGTGCATGCTCATGCAGCCCTTTCCAGTCTGAGTGTAAAGCAGACCTACAGCTGGATATAGAGTGTTTTGTGAGAACACTGGTGCAAGTTAGCAGTGTGCCTTTGCATCCTCTCACGAGGGAGGATGTCAGTGCCTTTTCTTCATGCAGGCCCATCAAGGAGGGGTGTACGCTGGTGCTTTCTAAGAGCGGGCAATGTGGAACATTAGGTTTTTACAGTTCCGAGGTTCACATTTAACATCGGTCTTTAAGTGTAATGTGTTTTCCTTTCAGGAAGAGATATATATACTGAGTTTAATCTAAGTTGCTAGAGAAAGGAGCCCATATGTGGAGCATCTCCAGTGCTCCTGATTTCTGAATACAGCTGTTTAGAAGAGGACTGAGATAATTTCAAAGCTTATTGTCTGTAATGAAGCACTTCACCACCTATTTATGCACACTTTAACATCAGGATTCCTTAATACCTGTTAGACTTCATGTTAGGCTTTCTAGGCAACCCCAGAAATGGAAGCAGGATGGAGTCTGAAACGTGTGAGCATGTTCCTTACTGAAGACTGAAAGCAAATATTCTTTAGTTTTCATGCTCTTCTTTTTACAGTGCAAATGTGCACCTTCCGATCATGCATTAAGCAACATTCACAACAACTGTTGCTTGAGGTTTCTCTTTCTTCCTGTCCCTCTCTCTGGAATCTGTGTAAGCATTTTTTTTTTTTTTTTAAGTGAAAGCTACAAAGTTGGTCACTCTTTATGTTTGGTAAAAGAAATGTTCAGAGGTGTAAATAAGGTGCAAGTGTGACCACTGATATATTGTATGAATCTTAGGTAGATTTTGAGAGCTGAACAGAGATTGCAGTAGTCACAGACATTAGAGCAGACACAGAAATGAGACTTTGGAAGGTTACCTCTCCTATTGTTGTTTGATTATCTTTTTTTGATGGGGTTGCCATAGTTAGAATGACCAGGCAAGAAGAATGACATTTTGTGCACTAGAGATTTCAGAACATAATGGATATCCTCTTCTTAGTTTTTTTGTATTTTTTTTTTTTATAATTACTTTAGAGCTTCCAATAACCTCTAAGTTATTTCAGTGAAGAAATGAACCTCAAGAAGGACTAAAGGACTAATGGTCCTATTTATACAATTGGACAAAGCGGCAAGAATGTCTTAAAGTAGAACAATCTTCCCTTCAGAGCATGTCTGAAATTCTTTGCAGCACCTTTTGACTGCCTTGATAGTTCTGCCATATCTGGTGGTAAAACATGGGAAATATAAACTGTGACAGCTAAATTTATCTGAATGTAGTCTCTGAAAACAATTATTATTTTGCAGATAATTGTATGCATTTGTAATGTTCTGCTATGTGTATTTTTACCTTTGGAATTCATGAAGAATTTGTCTTGAATTAATATTCTAATAAATTATTGACTAAGAGTTATGTGTTGTATGCAGTATTATCTTTCCTTGAATTTAAGAAGTGTAAAGAATTTTACAAGTCTTTCAAAAGCTTCACCTGATCCATTGAACTTAAAATAGATTAGTCTCAAGGGAAAGTCAACTTTCCAGACACTGCAATTACAGTGAATGATAGCAAGCCAGAGACATCCATTTAATGGAAACCTACAGACCAATACAGCTAACGACATAATTCTCTTTTTCTTCCTCCCTGCACCAGGGATTCTGTCACATGTTGCTGATCTACTCAATACCAACTTCTCTGCTCAGTCCAAAAATCAAAAAAATTAGAGATATTTGGCACACGGGGAAAATGTAAAATTATGGGTGATTGAAATTAGGCCTCTGCTCTTGTGAAACAGAAAACAGAACACTAAGAAGACACTTTTTACTCTGTTTCTGGCTATACTCATCCAGATATAATAAAACCACTATGCAGAGCATTGAGGACATCATAACTTTCACAGGGCTAATTGCTGAAGAGAGTAATTATATGAAAAGCATGTATTCCTCTATACAGCCTTTCAAGCAGCGGGATTAGCACTTCTAAGCACAAGAAAACTCCAAATATAAGCAATTTCAGGGAATAAACACAATGTTAAGAATTGTAACTCCCATCTATGCAATGACTGCAGCCACGCTGTTCTGTGCTGTACTCCTTTCAGTTACCAGAAAAGAAACATGCTTTGGGTCCTAGATCTAAAGACTCATGACTGCCACTTGGAAGAGATGTTAGAATATGTCAGAAACCACTCACAGTGCAGGAAGCAACAATATTGGTTCAGTGATCCATAGCCTGCCTTTTCAAGTCAGTGTTTGTATATGAGAACTCATTAGCATTATGAGCTGCAGCATAGTGCTAATGCAAAATGACAGGAGGAAGTGAAGGTGGTGTTTTCAGGGAGAATTCCCCAAACAGGAGGGAGATTCTGAGAGGAAAACCTACTGTTTCACTGCAAAAACCTGCTGTTGGAGAAGATTTTTAGGCTGTTGTGGGTGTGTGTAATATGGAGAGGTCCTGAGAGTGCTAAAATTATCTGGGTGTCAGAACTAGACTTTCATTCTTTAGATGACTGGGAACAGACACAGAGGAATCTTTCTCACCTGTTTCCCATTTCTGATGTCTGGTATAGCTGGGTCAAGGTTAGAACATCTAATTCAGATTGCCAAAGCGTGTTGAGAAAGATGTCACAGCCATATTTGGCTTAACACAGTTTTAAAATGGGCATAGAAAATGGCTTCTCTGAAGAGTTTCAGGCTGTTCAGAAGGCTCATTTTTGGTGCCCCTGTGTAGTATTATTCTTATTTTACATACTGATAGTTTTCACTATCTTCATCTTCCGACAGGAAAGGTGCAGAATTCAGCACCATATGGAAATTCTTCAGTAGCAGCTAATGGGTAACTCTCAAAAAAACCCACTGTTTAGGTTCACTTAATTTGTTAGAGGAGTATATCCTGAAAAGACCTGAAGCAACTGAAAGTTTGTTAAATAAATAATAGAAGAAAGATTTTGGTAATTTTCTCTTCCTATATATCACAAGAAAAATTATATAACCAAGCAATTGTCATTGGGAAACTCTAGAACAAGCTTATGATGTGAAGCTACTGTTTCTGAAGTACAAATGCTTACCTGTAGCAGCTGCTAGTACATAAATTTTATTATGTTAGTGGCTGCTGATAAACCCTTGTCATGGTTTAACCTACTCTCTCCCTAATGAAGAAGACCTTTCCATCTGAATCTTTAAAATACCCTTTCAAAAAAATAAAGGTAAGTGATTTGATTTCTCCATATTAATAGACAGCCCAGTGAGCTTATATATATATAAAAAATCAACAAAAAGCCTATTTGCTAGCGTATTAGTCTCATGTTACCTATCTAGAGGCCCATGCCATTTAATGACCGTTTAATACATAGCAGAAACAATGATCATCAGCCAAATCTTCGCTACCTTTCCCCACTCTATTTCTGGATTACCTCTTCTCAGAGCAAGGCACTAATGTGAAGAGCAAGCAACAAAGAAAGGCACTCAGAAATAGTATTCCTGTGCTTGGCTGTTGAGTTTTAGGACTTGTGATGCTACTAAGTTACTAAGTTTTATGTGAGTGGATGGCTTAATGTATTGCCTTGCTTTTTATAATTTTGAGTGAGACATTTGTAGTCAAGAAGAAATCTAACTGCCATGTATCCTCTTCAGCCCTCAGAATCAAGCTGGAGTGATTTGGCTGCTCAGAGCGAACACTGAGTTTGTGATACTAATAAGGGCATGTGTTACAGATGCTGTGATACCTCCTTAAATCCATCAATGATTTTAGGTATTTTGAAGCTTAGCTACTTTCCCAATATTTAAATTTAGATGTTTAAGTTGGAGGTATGATAGGCTAATGTTTGAACTGCAATTGAACTATTTTCTCTTCCTTAAAATAGCATTTAAATAAAATCTTTAAGTTATCCAGTATCACTTTCTGCTCCTTGAAGTATGCATTTAAAGACAAATTTGTAATTCTAAATAACAATCTAAGGATAGCTTATATCTATCACATTTTCTTTTTCCTCAGAGCCACTAAATATCTTTCCTAAATCTTCCCAACCTATTTTCTTCCCCAACTGATATCTTATCAATCTTTGATCAGTAACAGTTTCTCACACCTCTCTTGCTTAATCAGAATCTGTCTGGATGAGGCAGTAGCATTACTTCAAAGCTCTTTAATCACTGTATTGAAGTAATGCAATTACATGCCTGATGCATTAGAAATCTCACCTCTGGTCTCCGTATTTGCAGCTCCTTTTGAGTCCTTTGTAGCCTTTTTTCCCCATCCTGGGGGCAGGATTTCCAGCCTCCAGAGACTTATCTGTTTATGTTAGTAAACAAAGCAGTACATAGAGATATGTTTGCAGTAGAAAGAAGGAAGAATATATAGCACACTAGTAAATAAAATAAGTGTCGCTTTATTTTCTCAACTAAATGGAGTCTCTACAGGTATAAATGAAATGGGTTATGTATTTGAGAAGGAATCTTCACTGTTCCAATACAGTATTATCAAGGTTTGAAATCCAAGTGCTTAGCTATACATGTAAATTGCATAAAATTATTGTTCCTTGCAATACTGAAACACTGAGCCCCTTACATTACAAAGGGAAAAGACTTTGGAAGGAGTTGAAGGTAACTCAAAGGCAAACATTCACAATAATAAATTTAATATAAAGCTACAAAAAATAGCTTTCTTTTGTAAGCAAAGTGGATTCTGATAAGGGGTTGATATATTTTTTTCAGTATTCCTTCTGCCTGCAGGTGGTGGTACTACTTTTCAGCATATTCTCAGTAGGGTTGGATCAATACAACTTTTAATGACATCATGGAATAACAATAAGAGTTTATGTTATCTGAGGATCTGTCCCTTCATATTTAATACTTATTCAATTTTGTCCTCAATTTGTAATGGTTACTATTTCCAAGGAGATTTTCACTATTCTGCTATGATCCATGCTGGCTTTAAGCTGTTTTAAACCAAAATACATGAAACACTGGCAGATGTGTCAGTAGCAAAAAAATATTTTAGCCAGGTCACTTGTAGACCAGTACTGAAAAATGGATTGGCAAGTTCTAATTAGAATGACAACACTGATGCAAACCAGATGCAGAATGATATGGGCACTCTATCAATGGGGGTTTAGCTGACATCCTGTTGCAAAGCTTATTGCCTGCTGATTCCCAAACTTCATCAGAATTACTTTTTTTTTTTTTTCAGAAATTTTTTATTCTAAATTTAATTCTGAATAGCTAGGTAAAATGCAAATTAAAATTATTATAAATTAAATTATTGCTATGATATTTGTTTATGGTTTAGCTTTACTGAAAAATGCCTTTTCATTTCATGACCTCAGGAATAAATACAATAACTTTGCTTTGGCTTTGTTTGTGGACATTGGTAAGGAAGACCTTTTAGTATTTTAAAGGGATTTAATTAGGGATATTTCTGAGAAATTCAATGATTAGTTGTTAAATATATTGTATTTGCAATTATAGGTTTTAAATTAGAAACTGTTTATTTTCTGGTTCCAGCTCTTTGGCTTATGATTCGAGAAGGAGTATTTAGAAAACCACGGGAATGTGTGAGGAAGCTGAGAAAATGCATGTCTGGGGGACAGTGAAGAGCAGTGGGATCAGGATACTGAGAGAATGTAAAACTGAACACAAGAAAACTGGGATCAGTGAGGGATGTAGGAGTAGAAGAGGTCGCAGGGAAAAGGAAGGCATCAACAAGGTCAGAGAGACAGAAGGTGGTGGATGTGTGCAGTGGTTAGGGAGATGAGGAACTGAGGTAACAGGAAGAAAAAAGGAATAGAAAAATGTTAATTTCCCCCATGTATTCTAACCATATCCTGTACAGGATTAACTCCCACACTCCAAAAAGTCCTTTTGCATGGCTACCATATGAACCACATGAGCACTGGTTGGGTCAAGCTTGTATAAATTATGCTGGGGTTTAACCTTTCTCCAGCAGGCATTATGATTAGCCCAGTTCAAACTGGTGTTCATTAAAACAAATCATAAGCAGAAACTGCTGCCAACAGGGAGTTAATGTTGAAAGTATGCTTTGGTGGAGTCCAGCCAACAAAATACCCTTTTCTACATAAAAATTCATCACCTTTTGAAAACCCAAATGTTAGGGAATCTAGTAATGAATGGTTCAAGAGATGCAGCCAGTTCACAACTGAAACTTAATCCTTCCCTACTTTTTGCTACTCTACTCAGCATATACCTACCCGTCCCAGCTTAAACGGTCCCAGAGTAAAGCTTGCAAAAAATGTATGTGAAGGTCAGAATAGCAAACTGCTATAAAAAGTCCACTGTGGGAATAAAGTACAACAGGTGATCAGTGTTAAGGGAACAAAGAATGTACTGTAAAGCCATTGCTCTCTCTCCCTGGCTCAAATGGCCTTGAAATGCTCTAGCTCAATAGGAAAATCTAATAATGTTCTGCTTTATTAATAAACACACCATTTTTATATTTTAATAGATTTCATTAGGACACTAGATTTGGCTTTCTCAATGTTAGTACAGGCCGCGTATCAAATTGCTTCATATTTTTTGCCCATCTTGCAATGAAAAACAATTTTCAGCCTACTACAATAAGGACAGGAAGAAGGCAGAAGATGACAAAATTTTTTTGTTACACATGTAAGTAAAGAGACCTTTTCCACTCATGTTCTCTTCCTAGGGAAGATCTTCCAGATCTCCTAAGACTGAACAAGTTTTATGCTGTTCTTCTCTGGATGGAAACCAGACAAATATGAACAAACCTGCTTTTATTTTTTTTTTTTTTTCAAGTGAAAAGCAAATGCCTTTGGCCAGTGATAATTGCACTTGCAGCATCAAAGTTGCCTCTGGCTCTGTCATGCATCTAACTAAATATCCTTTTTCACAGTGAATCACAGGGTTTCTTTGTTTTCAGCTACTTACAAATGTCTTGTGCAATGCCTGTCCTGAAAGCTATGAAAAAGCTTCATGCATTGTGAATAAGGATGGCAAATATAAAGCTCACACAGCCAGGTGCAGACTGCCCACTTCATGCACCTCATTCAGGAAATGCAATCCATTTTTCTATTAATTGTTGCCAGGTTTCTGTTTAGTCTGTACAGTCAATGGAGAGAAGGAGACACCTCATTTACACATCTTGATTTGCTCTTAATGGTGGACTCTACCCAAACCAGCTGGTTTTGGAGGTCATACATAGATTTTGGATTCATTTCTTGGAGTCATGAATCACAAAATAACAGAAAAACCTTCCTATTTGCATTCCATTTCTAAGTTTTAGTATTCAAGGAAACAGGATCCCATGATGATTCTGGCCAAAGTCTCCTGAGATTTGTCCTGTCCTGCTGTGGAAGAGATTGTTGCTCTTTCCTGAATGGGGAGGGGACCACACAACAGCCGTTTGTCCTCAAGGGAAATCAAGTGATTTCCTTGTGCTTGAACTGTCATTGGGGCACTACAAAAATGAGTTATAGATGCCCCACTTTTTTATTTCATGGGCCTCTAAGTCTCAAAAAGAGACAGAACTGATTCCATACCTGTGGAGCATGAGTGTTTCCTAGAAAGCATTTATTGTCTCTGTGACTGTAGCAGTCCATTCTCTTCTGAACAAAGCAAAGGAAAAGAACAATTTCTTATCACTGAACACCAGCAGAAAATGGAGCTTCATTTATTTTTTTTTTAATAAATTAATTGTTTGCCTATGAATAACTGCAAAACACCGGCAGTTTAGCATTCCTCAAATCTTTCAGTCTTTTAAGTAGACAAAACCATTTACTAAAGAGTATCTATGCAGTGTCACCCAGTCGCACATCATTGTTTCTTATGCGAAGAGTGAAGAGTGATTTACAGTCCTTACATACAGTTGTCAGGGGAAAGAAAATTTAAGACTGTTGCTATAAATTTAATCCATTTTCTCATTTGATAAAGAAGCCTCACCTCTGTTGACTAAGACTCTATTTTCAACACAAACACTTTTTATTTTGTATAAAAAGATATTTAACTATCTAGCATGCTGGTTCTTGGAATTCATGATAGAGCATTTGTCAACTACTTGATATAAATGACAGATGTTTATATGTAATAGAGCAGTGGAACAAATTTTGTTAAGAAGTGTATGAACCAGATGTTCACAATATTGGCTTTTTTGAGAGGAAAACATCTTTTTACATTGTATATGATTCATGATCCAAAAGAAAATGTGTTTATCACAGGAACTCACACTTGAGATTTTATCCTTTCAGCAACAACATAAAAATGATAAAGTATCAGGTGTAAGAAAGTATCTAAACAGCACTTATATTTTATGAATACTTGTGGGACCATGGTATGAAATCTTTCACACTTCCTTTATCTGCATTATTTCAGATTTAAATCTAAGCACAAAGTGTTTTAAAGCACTGCTGCCTGTAACATCCGTTTAATTGTTTTTAATCAATCATAATGAAATCTGAAGACTTTTTAAGGAGTAAAAAATGACACAGTAGTTTTAGTTCAACTTCATTATTTTGTGTAGAGAAACCAAAACATTTCAAATAGCATGTGTTCCTCTAAGTGATACCTGCTTACTATGCTGAGAAGGGGTTAAAAGACTTCATTTTGCTTGGCCTTGTAGTACTTCTGGCAAAGTTTTCCTCCTCTGTTAATGGAAATGTGAATGGTAATCCAGAAGCTGCAGATTTTACTCCAATTAACAGCGTAGCTTGAAAAACAACAACCAAAACCACTTTAATTTCGACTTGCAGAATGTTGGATTTAATCCCCTGTTTTAGAGATTGAATTGGGGCCATAGAACAGGGAGAGGGTCCCTTGTTAAAATTGATTAATTCTTTGAAAGTATGCAAGAGGTGGATGGAATGGAAGAGAGTCCCCTTTGATAAGCATTCAGCATTCAGTTCCTCATTAGACTGCTAGGGTATGCATTTTGAGAGTCAAATTAATGTTGTTGGGCTAGGGAGACTTATTAACAGATGTCCGTGACAACGTCGAGACTAAGTATATTAGTTGAAGGCCAGCAGTGTACCTAAAAATGTTCAGAAAATTGGCTGCATTTTGTGATCTGTTCACAATATTCTTTATGTCTTCTCTACCTCTATTATGCACTGTACTGCTTACAGTCACATTCCACAGCAGAAATAGGATTCTAAAACCCTTTTTTTTTTTTTTTTTTGGCAAAACTAGTGATATGAAGGCTGAATTTGTCTTCAACACATTGACATAAATGAAAAAAATTACTGTGAGCACTTAGGACAACTTTCACAGGTGCATAAAGGTATCATAATCCCCTAATAGTGGCAAGATCAATTCACAGTTTTAGATTCTTGTCTTCAAGGTTTAATAAGATAGATTAATAATTAAGCAAAAAAAATCATGTTAATTGCAACTTTATCCTTTCTATATAACTATATACTTCCTTCCTAGGATATATGATTATTTTAGTAATCTGATGCTACCCTGTAATGCTTAAATAAAATCAGGGATGTAAGATGCAAGAAAGAGTGCAGGCCCCTTACAATGCCTGTTCCAATATACAAGAAACAAAAAAGAATTATCAGTGATGGTGATAGTTCATGTGATGAAAAAGAAAAAAAGCTATAGCTCAACACTGTTCACTCACATATTTAAGGTCCTTATGAAAGTATAAGAAATGGGAAGAACATGTGATTTTCTTAGATCACTTTCACTGCATGAGGCATTGGCACTGCACTTCACTGGAGCGCAAAAATGCCAGCAAAGCTATAAGTCAAGTATTTGTAGTTTATTTTATTACTACTAGGCTGAGCCACAAAATAGATAAAACAGTTTTATAGCTTACATCTGGTTGAATAATAAAACATATGGCCCTGGAGTAAAGCATGTGCAGCTGTAATTTACTGTAAATATCCAACTGAAGATGGCTATGGAGATAAAAAACTTATGGTGTGCACTCAGGTTTTATCCCACTATCCATCACTACTTGAATATTTATGATACTCTGACATTTGTGGTTTATATGTTAATTAGCTACTCTTAAGGATTTTTCTTTAGGGGATTCTCTTGTATGTACAACAAATATGAGTTCACAAGGAGCGGACACTAGCGGACTAGTTTTTTTTCTCCCAATATATCTGTTTAACAAGTCGTTCATTACAGAGTGATTAAAATAATGGAGCCACTATTGTTATTGTATTTGTATTGATTTTTTATTTTCTTTGTTTGTTTTCTAATGCTTTCCTTAATCAGATTTTCTAAGAACATGGGTGAAGAGCTTCTCTAGTTTTTATTCTTTTGGGTAGTTCTGATAAGAGAAGGCTGCGTGGAGACATCATAGCAACCTTCCTGTACCTGAAGGGAGGCTATAAGGATGCTGGGGAGGGACACTTCATTACGGATCATAGCAATAGGACAAGCACTAATGGGTTAAAATTTAAACAGGAGAAGTTTAGATTGGAACTGAGGAATACATTCTTTACTGTAAGGGCAGTGAGGCAGTGGAATGGGCTGCCCAGGGAAGTTGTGAATGCACCATTCATGGCAGTGTTCAAGACTGGTGGACAGAGCCTTGAGTGACATGATTTAGTGGGAGGAGTCCCTGCCCATGGCAAGGAGGTTGGAACTAGGTGATCTTAAGGTCCTTTCCAACCCTAACTATTCTATGATTCTATGATTCTATGATAGTAGCAGGAGATTAAATAAATAATTTTCTTTAGGGGGAATACCACTAAAAGTGATAGTCTGATTTTTTTTTTTTTTAATCTTTTATATTCACAAATCAAGAACACTGTAGGAAAGATTTTTTGGACCCTTTTATATCAAGTTCTGGAGTTGGACTGATAGGCAGGATTTTGTCAAACTTGAGCATCAAAGTCTAATTTGGTGTTTCTCTAATCACTTGATTGATTAGGTGGGGTGTGCCTGAATTTTTCCATCAGCTTGAGTTCTAGGCAGACTGAGAAAATAAAAATTAAGTCTGAATTTGACACTTTATGTTCAGAATTTATTTTGGTGACTTTAGACAGGGACCTATGTTGCAAGCAAACTTAGAGAGGACTTTATTCCTGGTTAAAATCTGAATGTAGCTAAAGGGGATGAAACATCAGAGATACTACAGGTACTGTGCAAAAATTGCAGTCAAATGTGGCACCAGATTTTGATATTTGTGTCAACATTAATCCTTTTTGATGTTATAACCTAGCCTGAACACCAGTTAGTGCTCAACCTAGAAGATCACTTTATTACCTCACATTTTGTCAGATATGATTTGTGTTTCTTATCACTTTACTGTCCAGACCCTGAGATAGTGGCCCACTATTGTTTTTGCATTGACTTCTAATAGGTATTTCTTTTTTAACTATGAGAAAGTGAAAACAGCCTTTCAAGCTCTCCACTGCCTGATGAACATGTTCTTTTTCTAACCATGTTGTTTTGGAAAATTCATCTGTCAGAAAATGTACTATGGCCTTAAAACTCCCCACAGGCCTTCAAAACAAAAGCCAGGTGCTTCCTGGTAGATGGTATACTCTGAGAGACAGTGCAAAGACCAAACCATTTACCTTCTTTATGGAAAGATAAGAAAAGACAGGATCAAAGAATTCCATGCTGCACTTTTCTCAGTTTACTGTCCCCTCACAAAGGCCTCTGTCAGAATTCTGCTGTGCATGCTAGTCTTCTTTCAGACTGTTGAAGGATCCCCTTGAAGGATTTGTCCTAGCAGATAGTGTCTCTTGCAGGTAGGTCTCATACCTGAGAACCAAAGAATGCAATACAGATGTAGATGGATCTCTTCTCAGCTTTTTCCTCTAAAGGAAAACATTTTTCTCATTTCACATACCCTTGGGTGAGAGATGCCATAACACTGAGTGGGTTTTTGAGTTTGGTAGTTTCCACCTTTCTGGACACAGTAGTGAGTGGTGAGAGCTTCTAAAGGTTTCATCAATGTAAAAGATTTTCGTTTGGTAATATAGTTCAGCCTGTGGAAACTGAACTTGCTGATCCATTAGTGAAATATGGGTGTCAGAAGGAATGTCAGTGAATGAAGCAGTGAAACTAATTGTGAGAGAAGGCTGGAAAAACTGAAAGATGAAACCCTTCTTTATCCAAAGAAGATTCTCGTAGTCACAGTGAATCAGGGATGCAAATGCCACCTTTTAATCTGCCTGAAAAAAGGGTTAGGAGTATGCAATTGCTCCTGCAGAGAGAAAAAAAAAAGAGAAATTAGAAGTGTCTGTAAGACCTGGAGACCCTGGGTCTGCCACTGCAACTTATTTTTCTTTTTTCTGCTCTGCTAAATGTTTGTTCCAAGACCTTGCTCCAATCAAAACCAGTGTGGCTTTGATTCTTAGCTGGGGGATAATAGTGATAATTCATTGTATAGTGTTATCTTTTGGATCTGTCCTTGAAAAGCAGTTGCAGCTTTTAAGCAACACAAAATGCAGTACTGATCCTTTAAGTCAATCATAGGGTAATAAGAAACGTACTTCTAGAGGATTCTCTTAATAACCAAGGACTTGTCTGTCTGTTCTGAAGGGCATTTAATTGTATTGCTCATGAAGTCTAATCAGTTGTGCCCTAACTTTTTCATCCTGGGCTGCATCAAAAGGAGTGTGACCAGCAGGTCAAGGGATGTGATCCTGCCCATCTACTCTGCTCTTGTGGGAGACCTCACTTTGAGTACTGTGTGCAGTTCTGGTGTCCTTAGCATAAAAAGGACATGGAACTGCTGGAACAAGTTCAAAGGAGGGCCACGAGGATGATGAGGGGACTGGAGCACCTCCCCTATGAAGATAGGATGAGAGAGTTGGGGCTGTTGAGCCTGGAGAAGAGAAGGCTGCATGGAAACCTCATAGCAGCCTTCCAATATCTGAAGGGGGCCTATAAGGATGCTGGGGAGGGACTCTTCATTAGGGACCATAGCAATAGGACAAGGACTAATGGGTTAAAACTTTAACAGGGGAAGTTTAGATTGGAACTGAGGAATACATTCTTTACTGTAAGGGTGGAGAGGCAGTAGAATGGGTTGCTCAGGGAAGCTGTGAATGCTTCACCTCTGGCAATGTTCAAGGACGGGTTGGACAGAGCCTTGGGTGGCATGGTTTAGTGTGAGGTGTCCCTGCCCATAACAGGGGTGTTGGAACTAGATGATCTTAAGGTCCTTTCCAACCCTAACTATTCTGATTCTATTCTATGATTCTATGATTCTTTTCTGTTACACCAGGGGTTTTGCAACATCCGACATTTTAGACTGACTGTGACCTAGCCAAGGACGTATGCTTGGCTACGGTGAGTTGCAAGATGTGTAAAAAATGCTTCATCTATCTTTAGAGTCTCCTGTGATGTATTATTTGGGGGTTAGCAAGGGGATGAAGTTGTTGTTATGCAGGAATATTTTGATTCTGAGTGTCTAAGTCCCAATGCAAATATTTTTCTCTTTTAAAAGTGTTTGGTTTTAGTTTGCTGAAATGTCTTGCCAGGGGATGGATGAGCACAGTACAGGGTTTGTTGCTATTGCTAGTTTTCTTCAGCAGCTGGGGGGAGCAAGAGAGCCGGATTCTCTACTTGGCTCCATATTAGAATTCTCTCCCCAATCATTTACTACAAAAGAAAATAAGGAAATCAGAAGGATGAAAATTAATCAAACAAAGAAGAAAGACTTAAAAAAAATCACTGAGAGAGGCTTATCTTAAAGCAATTTTACAAAAAAATAAGATCAAAACCAAAGCAAATTGCATGCAACCTACGATCCCAGAAAAGCAACAATTACACAACAAGCAGCTACACAAAAGACTATGCCCTATCATTAACTCTTCTTGCTCAGCTACATACTCAGTCACTAATTATGACAGAGTTGTGGACAGAAAACAGATTGATCAATGCAGAATCTCTTGGAAGACAGAGTAAAAGAAAACAGAAACCCAAACCAAAACAATAAAAAAGGCCTTTATCAATAAAATTTCTGCCAAGCTACAGAAACAAATGAAATGCAAATTTAACAAATTAACCATGTGATTAACACACAGTGGGATCACTTCAGGCATTTTGCTTTTCTTCTTGCCAGGATGTAATCCTACTGAGAGTTATTCCTGCCTCAACATTTCCACAGTGGTATCATAAGAAGATTTCAACTACATTATAGAATCTTCCACCCCCTTATTTTCAAAGCTGTAGTTTGAAACAAATCTGTATTTTAAACATTAAGGCACTTTTAATACTACTTGTTACATACCTTAAAGGGGACAAGAAAAAATAGGCAGCCTTTTGGAGCTGATTGTGGGCTTGCATTTGACATCACTTTCATTATGTTTCTTTGAAAGCTGTCTTTGAGTCAGTGTTTGGCTCAACCTCCTTAGAATGATAAAAGCTTCCCATCAGTATTGATGGGTCTGTAGGTTGGTATGCTAAAACTTAAATGAGGTAAAGTGGAGGGTATGTAACCAAAGTGTATACAGAATCAAGAATTAAAATAAAAAATCCCTCCTTGATGCATGAAATTGTACCCAACATTAAGTAATTCAGCTCTCTATTCCATTTATTTGTGGGAAGAAGGGAAGTCTCTGGTGTACATCCTGGATTTTAGGAAGCAGAAGTTCATCTTCATCCTCTGTGACCCCAGACATTTAAAAAGGCTTGAACAGCAATCTATATTTAAATCAATGTCACCAATACCATTTAATTGCACCAAGGCTTTGTAATAAAAAAAATACTTGAAGATAAATTTAAAATGAACAATGTATTTTATTAAAAATAGATTCTTCCATTACCTTTTTTAAATTATTTCATTTAGATGTAGATTTGTGTCCTAGATGTTTTTGTGTGCAAATGTAAAGAAAATGTAGTGTTCACTCAAGCCAGTGGGAGATGATTGCTTAGGCATTTTTGTAGCTGGCGCCAGGGCTGCAAACCATCTTTAGTGCCATTTCACAGGAGACTTCATTTCTTTTTTCAGACTTTCCCTACATAGCGTCCAATTATTAGGTTTTATGTGAGTGAAGCGATTTTCACTCTGAATGCATATTAAAGAGAACACATGTTTTCATTTTATGGACCTGTAACACTGAATCTTTACTAAAAGAGAATAAAATACTTATGAAATGTTGTTACAGAGAGTGCACAGAAAAAGCAGTCTGTGTCTTATTGCCAATTCCTTTGAGAAGTTATATTCCTACTTCCATAAAAGTATTAATATAGATGGAAAGAGGAGAAAAGACCACACTCTCAGCCGTGGTGAAGTATTACAGAATATGACAGATAGAGAGGGGATTCTTATATCCAAAGATGAGAAAGTCTTTTGCTAGCATAGGTATAACTAAGCACAAAGACTCAGCTTCCATGCACTGCGTTGGCTCGTGCTGACCATTTTAGCTGCTTCTGTAATCAGAAATTGAACATGTCTGAGACTGCTCTCTGGCCGGCTGACAGGGAACAGCTAATGCCAATCCTATTAAGCTCTCTTTCTCTCCTGATAGGAATAGTCCTGGCCAGTGCTAACTCGGAGCCATGCCCAAGAGTTGCTTGGGACGGTACTAACTGGCATTGGCCAAAACCACGTCACAAGCTGCTGTAATACTGGTAACTCACTTAACAGCATTTACAGTTAATTTTCAGCTCCTAGGTATATGTCTTGGTACTTCTCTTGAGACAGTTGGTTTTATTAGTGGGAACATAGCCTAAATACAGAACACAAGAAAAGACCTGGCTGGTATCTTGATGTTCAACCTTGAGTTTATTAGGTGAAAATCTCTTCTGTTTCTTATCTTCAAAATAAACAAAAGCATTCCTGTACTTCATAGTATGTCACGGGAGTAAACATAGTAAAGACTAAGCATGATATGATAGTGAGGCCTGTGACTTCTGTAATTAGAGAGAATAACTACATCCCTTCCTGCCCATGCCATTGTTCCATTCCAAAAGTTGCAGGGAATGAAGCAGAGTAAAGTAGCATAGTGGGCTGGCAGCTCAGAGTATTCTTTTGACATCTGGGGAAATGTGACAATTTTTCATATCTGTTTTCTTCACTAGATTGTGGTTACTGTTTTGGATCAGCATGTGTAACATACAAAAATGTGCCCTGCCTTTCCACCATACTGAAAAGCCAACATTTTATTAGTCCTACAATTCTTTTAATATGATTTTTAAAGGAAAATTCCCTTCTTTTTAATAATCAGGCAGCCTAAATTCCAGCCTGGAATGTGCTGTCATAGCCAAGGCACAAGTATAAAACCACTGAAAAGGAGGGAAGAGATTTACAATGGAAATTCTGACAATCACTTTGCAATAATAGGGCTTGGAGACACCTGCTTTAATCAAGATGGTTTGAATATTTAAAGTGGTCTATTTCTTGATTTTCAGTTCATCTGATGAAATCATAATTTCCAGTGAAATATTGTTTTTTGGTTTTTTTTTTTTATTTTTTTTTTACAGATGCAGGAGCAAGAGAGAAAGTGAAAGATCCTAATTTTCTATTCACTTGGCAGAAATAAATTATAGCTTCTTTAACCCTTTTGATTCCAGGGCTGGCAGATGTGCTGAAGGAATTCCTTTTGTGTAGGAACTGTTCTTTTAAGTGATAATGCAACGCAGAAATATCTCTGGTTTGAGGTGACAGTAACTCAGGTTGTATGATCATGGCATGCTTTCTTTCTGATGTGGGAATGATTTGCAAAAATTTCTTTGGGTTTGGTAGCCATTGGTGTGCTGTAACAGAGTAATTTGGGCTTCTGAAAAGAACTCAAAACCAAACAGTTGTTGACTGGAGAGACTGATTCACACTACTTTGAACTTCATTTCCACCAGTAGTGGAGTGGTCCTACTGATTTTCAGGTGCTGCATGATGATTCTTCCAATGTTAAATGAAGATCTGTTACTAAGGGTAACGTACCTGTGTGAATTCATAAGGACAAGTTGTCATGGGTTCAGCAGCAGCAGTCATTTTTCTTTAATTAGTAGCTGGTGAGCACTGTGTTTTGGATTTTCGGCTTAGGAACAGTGCTGATAACACCAGTG
>JASSUY010009400.1:27656-44889 GCA_032466535.1 Forpus xanthops | reverse complement strand
TTCTCCTTCCCATTTCCCCGGGACTGGGGAAGAAAGAGGGGGGAGTGAGCAGAACTGTTTGAAGGGCCTCAAACCACAACACAAGTATACTTTTTAAAACTCTGAGTTATGTCTGCATTTAGAGTAGATTAGGAAGCTCCACTAGTATAAGCAGTGCTGTGTCATTTAGTTCAGCCAAGGATTGGCTTCATCACTGCAAAACAGTTGACTTTTTAAATGAACTATTATAGAGAGATATATGGCTGACAAAAAATGTGAAGAGCACATGCATTGTGAAGAACATCTCATGTTCTGTGAAGAAAATAAGGAAAAATGTGTGGCTGGGATAAAGGATGGTGAAGTAAAAATTAGACTCCATAGAGAGTTAAAGCTATCTAATGTACCAGCTCCATCAGTAGAATAGGATATATATATCATAATCATAATTATAATATGAAAAGATTGAAATGCAAAGAGTATAGAGCAAAGGGAATGTTACTTTAGCTGTCTTGGTAACTTAAAAAAATATTTTTTTCAGTACTACTCTGTTTTAGTTCTGTGCCTCATTCTTTATTTCTCTAGACCCCTGGTGAGTTAACATAAATATGGTAAGACCCACCAGTATCCAACTTTCAAGCTTATCTGAACTTTAATATAAATTATAATGTTATAATATTTAGCCAAGTGGCTTTTTAGCTAGTTTTTCCCCCAATTTATTCCCAGTCTCATCTCTGGCTAGTATCTATTATTTAGATAATAATGTACAGTTCCAAGAAATAATATGCAATCTTGACTGGATGGAAAAGCAATTACTTTTTGACTATGGCCTAATTGTACTGTTCAGTTCTGCCCTGCGTTATTTGATCTGATTTGACCTTCTTATTCTGTGACCATAGAAACAACTTGAAACATGTGAGCCACAGCAGTTAAAGATATCTTTCTCTAATTCCCTCTGCTGCTTTCTTGCTATCATTTCATTAGATTTCCCTCCTGTTCAGGTCTTCAATTTTCTTGCCAGGGTTTGAATTTATCTTTCTTGCAGTGGCTTCCATCTTTCCTCATGCTCTTCCTTACTTGGAGGCTGTTGACTCTTTAATTGACGCAAACATAATTCTTTCAAACAACAATGGTTAATGACCATTAACTTTCTCCACTGCCCCAAACTGTCATACTAAACATTCTTTACTGCTTTGATATCTGCAAATAATACTTGTTATCCAGGTAAACAATAATGACTTGTCTGTCCTGAACTTGGCTCAGCCTCATGGTTTAGTTAAGAACTTGGGTTTAAAAGGAAATTTGATAGTGTCATAAGCTGACAAATATGCAAGCTCTTTGGATGACAGAAGTGGAGCTGAAGATGGTAATGATAAACTGTGTAAAGAAATTTGTGAAGTAAAGCCAATATAGATTAGCATAAAATGCTATGTCTAGCAAGAGAAAAAAAAACAAAACGGTGACCCCCTCCCCCCTCCCAAATATGAAAAAAAAAAGAAAAAGATTAAAGTATTGGTGTTCAATACACAAAAAAGAAGGCAGGAAGCTACCTTGGATCATATCTATTGTACCTTAATAAAACTTAATGGCACTTATGTGTATACTACTGCAGTCAGGAGAAGTTCAGCAAGTTCTGGTATATATGTCACACACCTGCAAATCCATGTTAGAATGGAATCCACATGCGCACAAGCATCTACATCCCAAGAGCCCTGGCTCCATCCATAAGAAAGTGTGTGCCATACTGCTGCTTGAAGAATTATGACAGCAGTACCCTGTGGTATCCTACAGCAAGGACTCATCAAATGTAGTCTTGAAGCAACCATTGTGTGGCTACTGCAAGAGGAGGAAGGAAATCTTCTTCAGGAAGATATTGATCACAGTATTTGCACATAAAGAGGCAGGTAATTTTTTACTTCCCATTAGTATTTAAGTTTCACCATCCCAAGGTTCATCTTCACATGTGGCTATCATGCTTCAAGAAAAATTAGTAAGTCCGTAAAATAGTACCAAGAAGCAAAAGAAGTTAGATGTCCAATGACAATGGGGATTGTTTTTGCTTTGTCTAATATAGGAAAGAGTAAGGAGGGACATGATTACATTATCTTCTAATGTGCAAAAGATGATATGGAGAGGGTTGTGATCAATTGCTTGCAATCACTCACTGAAAGAAAGATGTGAAACACATTCCTCCACAATTTCTGAGGGATAAGAATGACTACAAGAACCAAAAGAGGCTAGAACTGGCTTCCTAGAGAGACTGTGTATAGGGTTTAGGACAGCACACACCATCATATTGATCTTGCCCACTACAGTAGGATGTACTAAAAAAGCCTCTTCCAGCTCAATAACTGAAGAAAGTGACAGTGTGAGACAGTACCAAGATAATGTATTATTTGGCACTAGGATTGCATTATTTGTCTTCCAGGCAAGAAGACAATACAGTGTCATCTTGAGCAGTGGTTTTATGGATGTTTCTGAGCGCAGCAATACAGAAAAACAGTGATGGAAAGGACCTCAAAACACCCTTTGCTCCAGCCCTTTAAACTGGAGAAGATTCAAATGCCTCTGCTGCTTCAGGAATGATGTGGAGCACTGTGTTACATGTAATTTTAGATTGATTCATTCTTAGTGTTGAATTGGAATGTTATTGTAACTTTCTTTTTTCTAGTATTTTTTTCTTCAGTAAAAAAAAAATCTTTATTTAGCTTTGAGAATAATTTATACCTCTGAGGAAGCTACATTACTGTAGTAAAAATTACCTGGGGTCTGCACTTCTGACTTTTTCCGTAACAGCATTAACGATATTTCAAAGGATGCAATTTTGACACAATTTTTTGACATCGTCACAATAAAAGGCATATTATTTTACTGATTTTTTTAACTTTATTAAATATTTTGGCCAGATATTTTGTTAGTAGAAAAAAATCTGAAATGAGAAATTTCTACAAAAATGACAGTAAAATCCCACAGGTTTTTAAATAAAATTATGTTCTCTTTTTCACCCTCTGTACTTTTTTCTGTTTCTGCAATAATTTGTGGTGTTGTAAATATGTTGTAAGCATGTCTACTAAATTTAACGCTTAAAATGTACCACTGTCTGAGCAGTAATGACTGAAGATCAGGAAAGTAAAATCCTTTAAACTTCCCAGAAAACAAAGCTAATGTTCCCTCCAGGATCTGATAGCAGTTGAACACTATGTTAAAGTGTTTTATTTTATGAGTATTTCTGTCAGATAAGTGAGGATGTAGATTTACATGCAGTTACTCTGAAGAAACTGCCTTTGCATGCACCCTTCCCCTAAGCAAAAGGAAAAGTGGTTTACTGCAATCAGCATTAGGCAGCAACTTTCCTTTTATGCCTCATGGCCCGTGATTGTTTATAAGGGCTGTTTTCAGACAATTCCTTCCTCAAAACTGATATTATAAATGCACAATCTGGCTTCTTTTGCAATAAACTGTTTATGTAACTATGCTTTAAAATAGCAGTTTATCTATGGAGAGCATCTCTGAATTAAACTGCTGGAGCAATAGCACTGTTTTTGATACTGTTGAGATTTCTTGGTGCTTTTTGCCATTAAAGTATATAGTGGTGCTCTCTGGAGAGGTTGCACGTGCTTGTGTGCATATTTGTACACAGGGAGGAGAGAGAGCACGCAAGAAAGAGAGGGAGAAAAACTAAAAAAAAAAGGAGAAAAGAGAGAAAAAAAGATAAAAATATGGAAGTAAAGAAGGGAAAAAGAGAAAAAAACAAGAAAGAAGGAAAAAGGAAGGAAAGAGAAAAAAAGTGAAGAGAAAGTAAGTTAAAAAAGGAAAAAAAGTAGACCCATTTTGTTTATGAGTGTTTTGTAGGTCTCATTGTTCCAGCAGTTCTATTAGAACCCACACCAAGAGCTGTTTTGGGTCCTGGGGCAAATAGATTCTTCTCCCCCTCATTCCTCACCTAGAAAAGCATCTGGGTGGTCCTGCTATGCCACTCCCTTCTCCCCAGCTCCCTCCTCTCTCCCTTGCACTGTAGCACAGAAATCTTAAATATGGAGCGGGAGTGGCTGCCAAGAAGTGAGGGAGGCTGAGCCAAGCAGAGGAGAGGTCTGCAGCTAGGGGAAAAGTGGACCTGGACCTGGTACCCCCGGCAAGGCCAGCTGCCCCACTCCTCCTGTGCCACTTAACCCCCACCAGCCTCATTATGCTCTACCTTGGCTGGCACTATGCAGCAATTAGTTCTCTATGTGGAGCAGGAATATCTTCATCAGCATATTTGGAGACTGGACTATGCTCCCACCACACTCACAGTGGGTCTGGAGATACTGGCTTGGTGTAATTAGCATGGCTGCACTGCAGGTTGTGGTATCCATCTGGACCAGAATGCAGTGCACCTGTGCTCAGCCATCATTGGTACCTGGGAGCCCCAGGGGAGCCCAGAGGACTGCCTAGTGTTATCACATAATGTTTATGTTTCTTCCCCACTTTCTTTCTTTGGTAGGAAACAAAATAGCGTGCCTACTGGCTCATAAAAGTCTTCCAGAATGCAATCCCCTCTCTCCTGGAGATGGTGTTCTTGAACTCAAAATTAAATTTTTAAATCCACATAGATCTGTTACATCGGAAAAGGTTTCATACTGTCACATTTTCGTAGGTTGCAAATAATGATTTATGTGACTGAAAAAAAGCCATTTTGTTCAATGAGGTTTCATTACACTGTAAAAACAGTATTCATGATACTGCCATTATTCCAGTCACACTGGAAAAAGCTTGAGAATTGTGCCTATGAGGGAGAACACTGAAAACATCCTCCTATTTTTCCTAAAGCATGGAGGGTATATCAATTTTTTTTTTTTAAATGAAACACTGCCATATTCTATGAAACATAAGCTTCTCCAAGAAAAAATGTTAATCTGTATCTAATACATGTATAGGGTTAAATATGGCATGAGAGGCAATAGAAATTACTGCAGTTCTCTGGTTCACTGCTTTAAGGGAGAGAAACCTTCCACAAATCTAATTTTACAAGGAAATTGCTGAAAGAATGGGTGTAATAGAATGAATATAATAGAACAGGGTATTTAAAAATTCCATGCTTAGTTGGATAAGACCTCAAAATTATATCTGGCCACTGAGTAATATGCAGTTACTCCAGAGCAACTACTGCTGTTCAATCGGCACTAACCAGGTATTTAATATATGACACTTTGATTTTTAGTATTAAGATGACTTTGGTTTGAATATATTTAATACTGAATAATCTAACAGCATTTAAAAAAATAAAACTCTGCATATTTCTGACTTGAAAGAAGGCAAATACTAGACTTTTCCTGAGCTGTATTAGAATAATCAGCTTTTGAAGATGGTGAAGGAAATAGCTTAATACCCAAACAGTATGGCTGAAGAGCAAATATTGATACTTTTTGGGAAGCAGGATATAAAATGAAAGACAAAACAGATTTCTATTACACTGCATCTCAAGGATTTTTACAAGCCTGACAGAGGGCTGATTTATTGTTTAAAGCGCAAGCTGGTGATCATTACAAAAAGGAGAAAAGACAGCTCATTTACTTTGCTGAGAAGATCAGCATTCAGAATTATATGAAAAGTCGCTAGATGGTTCAAAGTAATCCTCAGCTCATTTGGTACAGGTTAACAATTGAGCTTGTGCCTATTGACCTGAGCTGGTAGCTGATGCTTGAGAGGTGGCTAGATCAAACATGGTAGTATAAACCAAGATTTCAAAGAGACACAAAAAGCAGCAGTTGCCCAGTGCTACTGCTGCTAGATACAGTGACAAAATTCCCATTGACAGGAGGCCTTGCATGTACAAGACCGGTCAGCAATAAAAGGACCCACTCTTTGCAATTTTAGGACAGACATTTACCATGTAGAAATTTGACTTACTAGTTGAATTGTCACAGTGGGATTTGAATTCACTAGCTGAAATAAAAATGATGAATGTATGAAGCTGTTTTGCTGTCTGTGACAGATTAAGGGTAATCTTTTGAAAAGCTCTTACATCTTATTTTCAAGAGAGTCACTGAGGTGTTTAAAAGGGCTTTGGATCAGCGCCTCACTTAACTGGTGTCTGATTTTCCCTGTCAGTTGCTCCAACTGTCCTATGGCAGTCTGCAAGCTGTCTTGCTGTTCCTTCAGGAATTGTTTTCTGACTTGCGTCTTAGCAGCTGTGCATAATAGGGGAGGATTGTACTCTGCATTCAAGAAACTAAACTATGGCATTTATGTCACTAGTCTGTGCAAGTGGTGTTAAATCAGTATGGTCTACAAGTCCTCTTGGGTCACATGAGACACCTGGGGTCTGTAAGTACCAAAGTTGGAGCAGGTGCTCCTTGCATATGTCAGCACCATTGCCCTGTTGCATGAAATATTGTGGACCCTGGGCCAACAGTGAAGTCATGGCACTGCTCTTTCTTTGCTCCATGTCTTCCTTAATGCCTCTCTTTTGCCAGCTTTTTCCGAGCATCTTCAGAGATGTGTAAAGATATTCTGCAAGGATAACATATGCAATGAAACAGTGTAAAGCGGTTATTCACAGGCTAGCGCACACAGAAGATAGCTATGAATCAGGAAGTGTTAGGCTAAGCACTTGCGTGCTTGTCACCCTGATGAATGAGGCAACCAAAGATCTGCTGCTGCCTGGACCAGTGTCTGCCAGGAAGGGGTAGGACTGACCACACAGCTCTCCCAGATGTCCCACAGCACTGGGGAGGTGTCACTGCCTCCACTGATGACACTGATGGCAGCTCCTTCCTGGGACATGACCACTTGTACCCCCTTGCATCTGACTTTGCACTTTCCTGGTTGTGTTTATGTTTTCTGTCTTGAATTCCTGATTTACAGATTATCCCACCTGAGCAATCTCAACTTTGCTATTGTGGCCTTTCTCATCTCCGTGCAGTCATTCTCACTGCTCTTTCTCAGCAGAACAAGCCCAGATTGGTGCAGGGGGAAGCTTGCTGTAAGAGCTACAGAGAGACTGGAATATAAACCCTAGAGCATAGAAAACAGAAACTGGTACAATGGGATAATTACACTAAAAAGGGTGGAGATTTCAGTATTCCTTTTTCTTCCTCTACACTGCTTATGCATTGTACTGCATTTTTGGGATCTTTCTTTAGTGCTAGCCTTTGTTTTGACTGCGGTCCTCAGATGCCAAAGATAAATTCTTATTTCTGTTCATTTGTACAAACCAAAGCTATATTTCCCAAACAGGGTCAAAATTGCCCAGGTAGCAGCTTCCTTGCTCCATATTCTAAGCATTTTTTCAATTATATCCCCCCTCTTCAAGCACTCTTCCAAGGTCATACCTCAGCTGTTTGCCCATAGCTTTCTGAGTGTTTATATTTCTGGTTTATCTATGCATAACTCAAACAGCACCACCAATCCTATCTAAAGAGCCCTTTCTTGGTCTGGAGTTCACCTCAATTTACTACAGCACAGCTGATTTGTGGTAACTCACACAGCTAAAGTGATGTAACCCAAATTAACACAGCTGCCAGTGAAAGAGGAGAAATCAACCTACGGCAATGAAAAGTGGCTGATGAAAGTCATATTAGAATTATGTATTGCAAAATACATACCTGGGCTGTTACTGGAGATTCACTAATGCAGGTAATATTTTTATCCAAACTGTTTTTTTTTTCCTGTGCTTGCCTTTAGGTACTTAGCCTCTGTGTTGAATGGCACTATCTGAAGTCTCAGTTTTAATCCAGAGTAATAATTTCTTCTGCAGTTTTCATGCATGAAGAGTAGCCATATTCATCCACATTTTGCTCTATCTAAGCCTAACTTATCATCCTTAGTTATCAGTACTAATAGTATTTACACAAATATAGAAAGATTGAGTCACAGATGTAGTGGCTTATTCAACATACATACAGTTTACTGTGGATAATATCAGTAAAATCAGATCTGTATAAAGCACATATTAAAGCATTTGTTGTTATGTGTGCTGTCAAAAATTTCTTTGAAGACAGATTTTCTGAAGCGATCTTTGCATTTAGGATGAAAACGTTATATGCAAAGCCTGCTGAAAAGGAAAGCACAAGAGTGCAAAAGAATTCATTATATCTATTGAGAGGAAGGGAATAAGCTGAAATAAAAAGCATACCGCTGATGCTTCTTTTGACAGGCAATCAGATAGGAAGGCTGAGTCCATCTGAAACTTGTAGGTGCCTCAGGAATTGAGCCAGTGCAATTCTCTACAGGTCAGCAGGGGATAATAAGAAAATCTGTCAAAGTTGAGGAAAGAGTCAACTTTCTAGACCACAAATCTGATCTAAGCAGAGCCAAGAGACAAAGAGTTCAAACGGTTAATTCTGCTATGGTTATTTAAGTGAACATTAACACTGTTGTGAGAAAACAGATGGAGAAGAACTGGGGGAATTATTTGACTAGTTAGGTTTATAAAACTGTGAGCAGAACTGCAGACATTTCAAGCACAGAAGCTTGTCACAGTGAAAATGTAAGCTGAGATCTTCTTTTTCTTTTGCTTACAAGTAGTTTGAATGAATAGCCTTCCAATCATCACAGTTATGTGCTCCTATTTAAGACATCAGTGGGGAAACATCTGGGTTGTACATAACATTCTCTATCATGTCTTTCATTGAATAGATTAACAGCTTTGTTTTTCAGTGGCTGCAGAAAGAGACAGAAACATCAGTGCACAATGGTGCTTACCATTTTTCTGTCAAGATGGAGCCACTATTAGGAATGCTACTATCAGTGATGATCAATGTGAAGCAGACATATTTACTGGGAGTCTGTTCGAACACAATACAAAGGAACAAATGGAAAGGTGGGGCCATTTTGTGGATAGATTACAACCTATTGCTCATGACCTGCCTTTATTACATGCCTTTCTTTCCATCTGAAGAGAAGAAAAACCCAAATAACAGCGGTTTCTGTTGCTCTGATGACAGCTTGAGAAAAAGTAATAAGGAATTCCTACAGCTATAAAAACAGAGCGAGGAAAGGGTGCCAAGTTACCCTTGGAGCTGTCACTCTTTGCAAGTCTCTTTTCTTTTCACTTACTTTTATATAACACTTTATGGTTAAGCAGCTATCTTCATAGCCAGATGAGGATATAACTCACTCTTTGAGGAGACTTGGAGTATTGGCAAATGATTTCTAGTAAATCTTCAGACAGCGAGTCTTATTTCTCATCTGCCTACATACTGTGTATCTTGAATATTTAGGCATCTGATATTATGGGTTATCTCATGCTTATTGGATCTCTTGTTTGATCTTGAGCTATGTCAGATTTGAAGAAATAATGAATCCCCAAAAGTGTTTCTAGATAGTTTATTTTTTGTAATCATTTGTCTTTCAAAACCAAGGCAAAAACCTGAAAAGTACTGCACTGGAATACATGAGTTGGTTTGGAAAGCACAACTATTTCATATCCTTCATTCCTTTACATCCTATTTTAACTTTTTTTTTTTCCTTTCCATAGCACAGGAGAAGCCAGAACTGGATGAATATTGAACAACAGTATTCATGAACATTTGCAGGAATTTGAAATGGCTGTTTGATCTATCCATATCAAGGCCCCTTGTTATCTGCTGCTCCTGCGGTTTCAGACAGAAAGGTTTTTGTTCCTGAGGAGGTTTGGGGAATGGCTGATTTGTGTGAATACCCGTATTTGCATGCGAACAAGGCTATTCCTTCACAAACAAGAGCGTTCATTATTCCTCGATTTAAAAGGATACACTAACCCAATTAGTGATTAGGAAGAATATTCCCTGACTTAGCTGACCAATAACATGTTCCGAATAGGAGGCAGTGAATACTTAGACAGTATCTGAACCCCCCAAAGTTAGCGTTTCTCAAACCTTTGAAAGTCGAACTGTCTCTTTAGGAAAATAAGAACAATTGCACTCCTTACCCCTCCCATGTGTTATTAAAAACATACCAAAATGAACAAACACTCATGTGTGGATCTGCATGTTCAGATTTTTCCCCTCCTTCCAAAACACGCTTTGAACAGTGTAGAAAGAAACTTATCGTTGATGTTTAAAACAACTTAATCAACTCCTCTTGAAATGAAGAGTGCCAAAACACTGCTAGAGCCGCTACTTCAGTCTTTCTGCAGGCTCAGGTAGGTATCAGTTACACCTGAGCAACATGTACTGTATAGCCTAGGAAATAAAAGCTGAGATTAGAGGGCAGCTGAAAGAGTGAGACTGTACTGCTACATATTTCCTTGTTTTCTGCTTAGTTATAAGCAGTCCATATTTGATGATGCTGAGCAAAATTAGTCGACTCACCTGACTCACACAAAAAGTGAATTTCAGACTGTAGCTACATAAAAGAAAAAAATGAAAGTCTCAGAGGAATCCACAGGATCAAGAGGCATTTCACATTTTGGAGATCAGTCTCAAAGCCTATTCAGAAATGGTTCTCCGACAGAAAAAAGTTGTATTTGCTGTATTACTGAGTATTAATAATCCATCCAGCTGTGTTAAGTAGCATGAGAAAGAATGAGTTCTTAAGTTATTGCTGGCTAAGTTATAATATATATAAGGAGGTTTATATGATTTAAGTAAGATCTGGAAAAGTGTCCAATCTTCTGAGTTTAAACTTAAGCTTCCACACCTCTGGATTCAGGGTAACAGGGAAGATTTGTAGAGCCTGGCACAAAATGAAAAAACATGCCCCACCTGCCTAATCATCACTACTCCTAACCCTCCCCACAGCTGCTATTTACCTATTTACCTCTTCCATTTTTTTCTTTTTTTTTTTTTTTGTCTAGGGGTTTCTTCCCTCCCTCCTGGAATCTACCCCCTAGGATATTTAATTAATTTTTAAAATTACCCTCTTTTTATCTCAGCTTCTTTAATACTATTATTTCTCTACCCCATACTGTTCACTTTATCTTATCATGTGGCTTCCTACGTCTATTCTGTAGATACGTTTTCAGGGATCTTTGCAGCTCTGCTTCAGCACCTCATCTTTCATCCCCCCACCTCTTTGTTTCTCTTTATAGTGCCTCCTCTTCATACCTTGTTGCTGCAGCTGAGCCTATGACATTTCCACATTGTTTCTTGGGCCTAGGAGAAAAGCAAATATAAAACAGTTGAATTCCAAGAGATGATGTTGGCATGAGAACATACACAGGCACTGTATTTAAGCACTGGTAAAACAAGACCTCCATGTTAGCTATAGAAATACAGCACATAGGTCTCATTCAAGATAGGATTATACCCTGTGTCTGGAATTTGAACTTTTGATTTTTTGGCATTGACATCTATCTTTGACCAATATTTGTTCTGTGTTTAAATCAGATAAAACCTAGAAGTACTTATAGAAGTACTTTGATGACAGACCTATCTTAGCACAGTAAAAAAATTGATGACTGTGATAGAAAATTTTTCTGATTTTACAAGCAACCTACCAAAATCTTCAGATAACTAAGAACTAGCTACAAGACAGACACCACATAGCTCAGAAAAACAGAGGAAAATACCTCTGGAGCTGTTTAATGGAGGAGAACAAATTAATGGATGTTCCATATATCTCTTGTGGGCTGTTGCATTGCTAGGATCTGTGATGGTGTCCTCAGAAGACCTTCCTGAATTGCTTTCTTCCATAGTCCATGGTCACTCACTGATTGCTTGCAATGAAATGCCATAGCCTGGATGTTGAGCTTGAGCTTCAAGATCCTTCTTAGGGCAAACAAAAAAGCACAGCTGTTAGGAAGCAAATAATCTGGTTTTACTTCCTTTCCCTTGTGTTATCTTTTCCTTTTATTTTTTTTTTTAAATAACCATAGCTTAGAATCACAATATATTGGCTTGCAGGTATTCCACCTTCTTTGCTTGAATAGTTTCAGGTTCTCCACTGAAATAACATACCTGCATACTTTTCAGGTCAGTGTTGTCTTTAGGTCCAGTGGAAAGTTGCTCAAAGCCTCATCCAACTTGGCCTTGAATACTTCCAGGGATGGGGGTAGCCACAGCTTCTCTGGGCAACATGTTCCAGTGTCTCATCACTCTCACAGTATAAAACTTCCTAATGTTTAATCTAAATCTCCCCTCTTTCAGTTTAAAGCTGTTGCCCCTTGTCCTATCACTACATGCTCTTGTAAAAAACATCCCAGTAGGACCATACTTGTATTACCCCTTTAGGTATTTGAAGACTCTTTTAAGGTCTCCCTTGAGCCTTCCCTTCTCCAGGCTGAACAAGCCCAACTCTCTGTCTTCATAAGAGAGGTTCTCCAACTCTGACCATCTTCGTGGCCTCCTCTGGACTCACTTTAATGGCTTCATGTTCTTCTTATGCTGGATGCCCCAGAGCTAGATGCAGTACTCCAAGTGGGCTCTCATGGGAGCAGAGTAGAAGAGGAGAATCACCTATATTGACCTTCTTGTCATGCTTCTTTTGGTGCAGTCCAGGATATGGATCAAGGTGGGAGTGTTAGCCATTTTCCCTCCAGCCACCAAAGACTCTAGACAAGAAGAAAAATCTTATCCTTCATCACTTCATGAGCCTTGAAGAAAGGCTTAAAGTCTCCCATTCCTCTCCATTGGTGTGAATAAGATTGCTTGAGGACTCCAGCCAGCCCAAATATAGTATTAAAGAGCAAACTGTTTATACTTTGTCTCCTTCCTCTCCTAGGTCTTTCTGAAAGTTTAGGAAAAAATGGCATTTCTTCTCTCTGTCCCAGCAGAGTGGAAGGCACTTGCTGTACATGCCATTTATATCTGCTTCATAAGTACTCCCAGAACTGCAGAGCAAAAAGCACTATGAGATTGCTTCACTGAAGAATGTTCCTGTCTTTTCTGTAAATGTTCATGTAAATTACTGTGTAAGCATATTTCAGCTACAGAGCAGACAAGCCTGTATGTAGGCACTGTAAAACTCCTTTACCAGCAGCTAAGGATTCTGATCTGCCCTTCCTTAACTCCCAGCTTCTCTGTATCTCACCTACACTTCTACAGCTACAGCATGGATCTGTATATGATCCTTTTGCACACCCAAAGTCCCAGTATTTCAGGCTGAGAGAAGTATTTTCTCCCTTGGCATCAGCACTTCCACAATAAAATTGCTCTTGTAAAGCAAATAGAGGCTTTTGGATGAGGATGAATTGCATTCCCTCTCTAAAAGTATGAAGATGCACAAGAAACAGGGTCATAATGTTAACTAATCAGAAAGGTGCACTATTTTGCTCTTTTAAAAAATGGCCAAGATATCATCAGAAATTCCCTAAGTACTAGTTCTATTGAAATCTCTTAAGTTAGCTTCAAATCAAGTAGCCATCAAGTTACAGAGAACATTGTTAAAGGAATTCAGAAATCCCCAACAATCAGTTTTGTGGCTACAGACCTGGACATTCCAGAAATGCGCCCAAAATGATCAACTTTTCCCAAAACACAGTCTTGATCCTGCACTGTAATTTATGGTCTTATGAATACTGGAGGTTGTCCTGGTTTTGGCTTTGAAAGAGTTATTTTTCTCCTTATTAGCTGGTACAGTGCTGTGTTTTGGTTTTAGGATGAGAATAATGTTGATAACATGCTGACGTTTTAGTTGTTGCTGAGCAGTGCTTACCCTAAGTCAAGGAATTTTCAACTTCTCATACTGCCCTGCTACTGAGCAGGCTGGGGGTGCAGAAGAAGTTATGAGGGGACACAGCCAGGACCCTGACTGACCAAAGGGAAATTCCATTCCATATGGCATCATGCTGAACTATGAAACTGGAGTGAATTAGGCAGGGGGTGGTGTCTCACTGCTTGGGGACTGGCTGGTCATTGGTTAGTGGCTGGTGAGCAATTGCACTGTGCATCACTTGCTTAGTATATTGTTGTGTCATTGGTACCTTCCCTTCCTTTTCTGTTGTGTTAAACTGTCTTTATCTCAACCCATGAGTTTTTCCTTTTTTCTGATACTCTCCCCCATTCCTCTAGGGGAGGTGAGTGGTTGGGTAGTGTTTAGCTGCCAGTTGGGTTAAACCATTACAAGGGTTTAGGAGCAAGCATGAGTATTTCTTTTGAAACAGTCCTTTACACTTCATTTCATTTCATTTACAGCAGAACTGGGCACTTCCCATGTCTGAAATCTTAGGGCATTTCCAAAGCATTAGTAAGTAACTTAATTAACAACGGACATTCTCTGAACATTCAGAACTGAAGCATAATGTTAATTTCAATAAAAGAAATTAAACAGTTTACTTTTACTGCACTCAA
Organism: Forpus xanthops; assembly: GCA_032466535.1. NCBI lineage: Eukaryota > Metazoa > Chordata > Aves > Psittaciformes > Psittacidae > Forpus > Forpus xanthops. Next base: position 30,721 of record JASSUY010009400.1, on the reverse strand, counting down.
TGGAATATTAGCTTTGCTGTTACTATGTTAGTAGCAAAACTACTGTTGATGCCAGCATAGACAGGACTTCACTCATTTTTCTTAGTATAGCATGTTTTCAAATGTTAATTTAGCTTGGGCAAAAATAATCTAGAAGTTAGAGCTGTCATTAGCACTTGGAAGGTGGCCCTAATAAGTCTGGAAGCCTTACTGAGGTCCATGGAAAGTAGGTATTGATGATTCGGTTCAGAATGATTACATTTTTATCCACATTCTTGACCCTAAATAACTTGTACACAATTGTAGCAAAAAGAGCTTAAAGCAATAAAGACAGCAAAAGACTCCACTGGGGAACAGCAAGACATCTATCCACTTTCTGACTTCATTCCCACAGGACCAACTTGAAATGCCTCCTGGGAAAGACAGGATATTCTAGTTATGCCAGCTGTTCTCTATAGCATAATTTGCTTGCACAGTGAAGAATGGTCCTGAAAATGTTCTATCTTGAAGAAGGAATTGATTTGTGTGTAGGAGCTTCCATGACAAAAGAAGTGGAGAGTAGTGGGGGATTGGTGCAAAAGTTGTCATTCTAAAGTTCGCTAAATGCTTTTCTGCCATTCCGGCGGTTTAATCTTTAATATATCACTGAAAATTAGATGAAGGATTTTATTTCCACTCCCTTGTATCAATCATTCTGGTTTCCTGTGCAAACACAGACATTTTTGTCATTAGGCTAAAAATAAAACCTTTTGAGAATCCAAGCAACTGGTCTGTCTAGATCTTTTCATGCAGTGTTTTTGCTGGTAGCAGCAATAACAGGATGTGCTGGCCATTTCTCAGTGTAATAATCTGGTCTAGTCACTGACATAAACAACTTCCCTTTTGTCTTTACAATTTTTTTCACAGGAGACCTAATCCAAGACAGTTTAAGTAACAAAAGTATAAATAAATAATTTTAAATTATAGATATTCTCTTGTGTGTATGTTAGAAAAAGTGTGATTGTATCAGAAATAGAGGCCTGTAATGATAGATGTTTTTCATGTCTTTCATAGGTCTGACTAACATAGTACTGTCATTACTGTTGGCTTTCTGATTATATTTCACTTAAAAACCTGAGCATGGCTATGGCTCTTTCTCCAGTGCCAGGGAATCTAAAGTGTTGTGCAAAAGGCATGTCCACATTTTGAGCAAGGAAATCTTTCTTTGCAAATTGGTCACGCTAATAACTACAATGTATGCATATAAAGGTGAATTAGAAAAAAGTTTGTGTGGGGTTGAGAGTCTGCCGTCATTTCCCTCATCCCTCCCTTATTTCTTCTTTATTCACCAGACTATCATCAAGCCTTTCATTGCCCTCCTCCCGTGCTGACTTGAGGAAGTGTCTTTGAACACTTTGTCTCTGAATTAATTTTAGGGTTTAAGTCTGAAGGGTCCATGTTCTTGTTTCTATCTTGATCAGGAAATACAAAGCCGCGGTTTGTATTCTTGCTCAGTTTTGCAAAGAACCATTTCCAAAGCACTTACTTTAATTTTTATTCTGGGAGGAAAAAAATCCTTCCAGTTTGAAATCAAGCCAAATTAGTTTCCCCTTCCTGAATTATTTCTTGTGTTTCCAGAAAAAAAAAAAAAAACAAAGCAAAGAAACCTAGTAAAACAACCTAAAATCCCCAAAATCCAACCAACAAAGAAAGCTGAAAGTTACAATAATGTATTAATCCTACCTGCAGACCTATACAGATATTCATGCTTTGTTGAGAAAAATAATTATGTTACAGATAAAATTTTTGAATCTTATCTCATACATGTTAGATTCACAAAGGGAATTTTAGTTCGACTGGAAAACTTTTCCCTGCATTTTAAGAATGTATCTTTAAAGTGATTCATTACTATAATGAGTTATAACAGAGTGTGACTGTAAAAACTGCCACTTTACTCAGCTACTCTAGCCATCTTGTAGGCTATTTGCTGTATTAAGGGCTGTGCTTTTTATATTATACTCAGAGAGCTGTAGTTGACTATCTAAAAGAGGAACTGATGTCTATGGGGACATAGGGTATGAGACAGTGTTTCATGCTGCACAAGCCAAAAGCTTGTAGGGATTTCTTGTTCACACACATTACTTCTATGCTAATGCACTAACAACTGTGATGAAATATTAATAAATTATAAATAAAAGTTACAAATAGTCCCATAGAATATATAAAGGAAGCTTGAAATTACAGCCAGTAGTAAGTAGGGTTTTGCGTCCCACTAGCCCAGTGCAGATACAGTCTATGAGGGATATTTACAGAGCTGCAGCCCTGAGAGACCATGCCAGGGGGAATGAGGTACCACTCACAACCTGCCTTACCCTTGCAGTCTGAACATGTTAGAAGAAATATAAACTGGATAGAACTTCACTCTGGGATGGAAGATGGTAGCTTTGATTCTTTGTGCTCACACCAACATCATAACTATTATTTTCTGGGAGACCATGACTATAATTTTCTGGGAGATGCTAACTTCAGTGGAGTTGCTTGAGCAAAAAGCCTGTTCAACCAAGAATCAGGTCTGGTGCCCCATGAGAGCTAGAATAGATGACTTAACTTTAGCTTGTATCTCTTGAGGGAATGATTTATGAAATATGGGATATGGGATGTTTATTTACTAACCACATAGAAATGTTTACGTGTTGATTTGATGTGACTGGGATTAATGTAAGAAAATATAGTACTACATATTTGTTGCCAGGATGATGTTGGAGTGGAGGGTTCATCTTTCTATGGATTAATTCAAAAGTTATTTGGTTTTCTTTCCCAGTACTGAAGTGTGTTGGGGACCAAACTTTTACAACACAAATGGTTTTATACGCAGCTCAGATGCAAAGGCTGGTTTTCATAACAAGAACAAACAGCAATAACAAAGTAAAGACTTGGCCTGTAATACAGCATATGAAATGGCTTTATCATTTCAGTTAGTATTGTCATGTCCTACTGTCGTGGTTTGAGGCTTTCAAACCCATGCAGCCGCTCTCTCACTCACTCCCCTCTTTTTCTTCCTCAGTCCGAGGGGATGGGGAGGAGAATCAAAAGAATGCAACTCCCAC